>MNCI01034498.1:612272-626908 GCA_015680685.1 Gnetum montanum | reverse complement strand
AAGCCATACTTGGGAAACTTGAGAAGCCATTCTTCATAGTGAAAATAAAGAAATTTATCCAAGAAAAAGGTGAGTTAGGACCAAAATAATTTACATCCATCCATCAACTAAAAACCCCAGCAACTTATCCAGCAGACTTGCCGGGCGTGGCGTGAGATTGTGGCCGCTATGGGGCAGACGCCGACGTACGAACCTGACTGCGCGGACTTCCAGGCGGATGAGGAGCTGTGGTGGATGATTTGCCAGTGCGGATGGGACACCCTACTGCAGAGGCTGGTCGGGGACCCTGACCTTCCTGACAACTCTTTCTTAATGTAAATTGTTAACTTTAAATAAATTCTCAATATTGGAAATTAATTTTTCATTCTTTTTCCTGTTTCTATTCAAACCATATAGGCTAGAAGCTTCATTCCAACTAATCAATCTATCATGGATACATAGACAAGAAACTGTAGTGATACCAAATCTACTCCAAGTGGTACACAATCTAGATGCATTACTAGCCCAAGGTCCTTCATTAAAAGAAAACCATCATGGGCTAATTTTCTAAAACATATCATCTAAAACTGTAATATAATTATAATTTCAATATTTACTAAGCTTGCACCATGTCTTCAAAATTTGTTTAAGAATTAGAGAACTAAGAATAGAAATGACTAGAGAAAAAATAAGATAGTAAAGAAAGTTATTAAAAGATCAATTGTTATCATCCTTAGGTTTTCCTTGCCTAAGTATGTTTCATAAATGGATTATCCAAACATCATCTTCATTAATGCACTTTGTAATCTATTTTATTGCAAGAGAATAATTACATCAAGTCCTCTTTTTCTTTTCTTTTCTTTTCTTTTCTTTTATTTTTTATTTTATTTTTTATTTTTATTTTTATTTTTTTTGCTATGAGTATAAATATCTTAAGCAACTCTAGAAAAACCTTTTCTATGTTTCTTAGTAGACCAAAGAAATTGATGAATAATACCATCAATTCTATCGTAAGAAGTTTTAGGAGATAAATAACTAAAATAATAAACATGATTCAATTAAAGCATTAGCTTAAAAATTAAAACTTTACCAACAAGAATGAACTTTGTTACTTTCCATTTATCAAGCTTATTTTTAATTTTATCAACCACGTAATTCCACAAAATAGTAAGCTTAGGCTCAAATGAAAAAGGTATTCCTAAAATTTTGAAGATAGATTTTTTTTTCAAGATTTTCCAAGGCTTGAAAGTAAGCCACTCATCAGTATTGTCATTACAATAAACAATAGGTTTTTACCAATTGATTGAAGAGCCAAATAATATGTAGTGATCCTCCACTCTAGCTAAAAGAGTATTTATATATTACAAAGAATTGTTTTTCATAAAAAAGAATTATCTACAATGTGAATGTTAAGAAACTGCATGTCTTGATAATCAATTGAAATTCTCTTAATGAAATTCCTTTGTAGATCATAATTCAAATTATGTGAAAGAAAATCTCCATCAATAATAAAAAGATAGGGAGCTATAGGACAACATTGACGAACCAACCATTGAAGAGAAAACGAGAAATTTAATTCAAAGTTAGTAGCAACTTGAGCATTAGCATTAGTGTGCATGGTACAGACAAGTCGAATAAAATAATTACTAGATCCCAATTTATAAAAACAAAAAATAATGGAATTCTATTCAATCCTATCATAAGCTTTGGCACAATCTAACTTAATAAAAGCATTATCTTTGTTAGTATTTGAAGCCCGCTACATTCCCTTCCTACATGTAATAACATTATTTAAGATATGTCTTCCTTTAACAAAACCAATTTGCACAAGTTTAATGATATCTTCAATAACCTTCCAAATTTGGCAAGCCATGCATTTTGCTAAAGTTCTATAAGTATTTTTAAGAAGAATAATAGACCTCTAATTACCAATATGTTGAAAATCTTCATTCTTAGGAACAAGAAAAATCACACCTTTATTAATATTTTTACCAAGAGAAACTTTTTTAATGGCTTCTTGAAAAACATGAAAAAGATTATCTTTAATGATGTCCTAATGCTTCTTACAAAATTCAATAGGAAAATCATTAAAACTTGGAGCTTTATCATCTGCTAAATTAACGGTTGATTCTTTGATTTCTTCTACTATAATTTCTACTTTAGGAATACTTCGATTTGCTTTTGTTATAAGATGAATAGTATGCATACTAAAGGCCTAAAAAGATTCTTTGCTAAAACCTTTAGAAAAAAATTTAAACAAAATGATTTATTAAAGAACTATTAATAATCTTAAGATCTTTAATGATAGTATCATTTATATAAAATTATTCCAATTTGGGTACTTGATCTTTTCCTTTAAAAAATTTAAAAAATTCCTTCCAATGTTCATCTTCAATTTTTGGCCAACTCATGATGCTTTTAGTGATAGCACTTTTAGCTTCAAAAGAATCCCAACATTATTTATTATAATGAGCTTTTGCTAAAGCTTTTTCAGTTTTAAAATCAAAGGGATTCTAGTCTAAAAGAATTTTACATTTGCTTTAGAAATTTTGCAAGATCTTCTTCAACTTGATGCTTACACTTAACAAATTGCTTTCTAAATCATGTAGCATAATTGCTAGCTTTACAAATAGTTCAATCCGGGTAATATCATCATTAGGCTTTTTTTTTTTTTTGCATTCTATAAATACTTTGATGAACTGCGATATCGCATTTGGGATATCAGGTCAACGATATCGGAGCTCAACAAGCAATATTGGGCATCCAATGTCACAACCCACCTCATCACCTATAAATAAGAGGTGGGCATACTTGATTTGCATAGTTTGTCTTAGTCCCTTACCTGAACTCTTGCAGTTTTCCTTCCTCAAAGTTAGAATTATTTTTGAGTGCCCACAATAGGAGTCATAACATGAACAGATCTTTATTTGAGCATTGTGTACTTGAGCACACCTTGTGGTTGAAAATAAAGACGAACTTTGTGACAAACCTTGCAGCATTCAGAATATTTTATTTAATGTTATTTACAGTTATTTAATGTTTTTCTTAGTTAATTAATATTCTCTCTCTCACCTTGTTAATTCTCCCACGTAAGCACACTCAGTACAACCACTTCAAGCATGCGTGGAACACTTGGTAACCCAGTAATCATTAGCATTTGGTAATCCTAGTAGTGTTGCACTAGTTCAGGATGTGTACAACAAGTGGGAATGGATGCTAGTATTAGGATTAGTGAGAGCATAGTCAATTAGTTAAATTAAATTAATTACTTAATCAGTTCACTTCTCCCTTTGTAGCACTAGAACATAAAACATTAAAAAATATATAAAAATCATATACCTCAAGTTTATTTAACCATACAATCATGCTACACAAGTAAGCTTGGGAAGACAACGATTGACTAACCCATCCAACTTCTGTAGAGACAAATAAATGCACATAAGCACTTAGTCCTTGGCGTTTGATAGGATCGTGCGTGTGCACTTGTATTTGTATGGTTGAGCGTAGAGATACCTCATCGCTCATCATTGGCATCGTTGTCAGGGACTTTGTTGTTTGTGCACTAACTAGAACTTAGGAAATCTTCCCATCTTTGGAATGAACCCTTAGGGTTGGTTATCTTACAGATATTGAAACGAAAAGTATTCCACACTGAATAGAAAATTATGTCTCCTTCTTCTTACAAGAGTGTTTCACCACCTAGGTTCGATACACGAAATAATCAAAGGCATAGTAGACATGATGACCCGCCAATACCCCAACAATTTCGTGTGGTATACATTAATCCTAATGAGTATATACCAAACTTTACCTTTATCCTCCACCAGGATGAACAACTATGTTGGCATGATTTAGAAGGTAACATAGTGTTACCTCTTGATCGCTCAATCCTCGGCATGCTTCTTCGTGCTCTCACATGAATTGGTATGTAGCAATTACAGGAAGAGTACATTGTGCATGATCATGACTTAAGAGAGTATCGACCCATGGGGGCACAACGTCAAAGGGATCTACAACAGGAGAGATGTTATGAATCCATGAAGGGGAAGTTATCTCAAAATGTCCCGTATGTCATATGTGAAAATGAGGGTGGTGAACCTGCATTAGGAGGTCTTCCACACAATGATGTTCCTCTCGTTGACTTTAGTCAAGGGGTTGTATATCAGAATCTTCACTCAACTATCCATAACCTGGATTCTGGTACCGATAGACACAAAGGGTCCAAAAAAGGAACATGAACACATGACAAAGATGGACATTCTGAGCATAACCACGATTGAGGCTGCGACCACCAAAGAGAAGGATGCAAGCACCATCATGGTGATGATCCTCCTCCCTCTTCACCTCCATCATCTCCTTCCCCCTCTCCTTCAGGATCAGAACGTAGTTGCAAAGGGAAAGTCCCTAAGGATAATGGTAGGTGAAACAGGAATAACAGACAAAATAGTCAAGAAAGGGGACAAGGGCATTCTAGAGAAACACACCGCGAAAGGAGGGAGAGTAGGGAATAACATGCACATCATAAATGTCATAGAGAATACGATCACGATGAACCCCTACTCACTACCCGAAGTATTCTAGATATAACTGAGGCTATTAGAATCTCGACAAGGCACCAAAAAGATAGTAGGATCAAAAGATTGGACATGAACAATATCCCACGATTTAAAGCGGGATACAATGCTAATCCTCAAAATCATTTGCAAGCATTTCACAATGCATGTGCCTTGCAAAACATAGAAAACGAATGGCAAAAACTCAAGTTGTTTTCATGGACACTGCTCAAGGAAGTGAAAAGCTCATACCGGTCATTAGAACTAGAGTCCATTCACCGATGGAGTACCATGTTAGAACTATTCAATGATAAGTATCAAACATACTCTCGAGTGTCCAACCTGTGAAAGCAAATCCAAGGATGGAAATAAGGAGAACATGAACACTTGGATGCTACCATGGGCCGATATTATGCATTGTTACATCATTGCCCAAGCCATGGTTACTCGCAAAGGGAATAACTATGCCATCTTATAGATGGGCTTAGGCATGAAAGGCTAAGAACCCTTGGGACTTATGCCCAAGGAAGGCTATCTAAGTTAGAGCCCATCAAGTACAAAGATTGTTAGAGTAAGTTGCTAAAGAGGAAGGTGTGTTAAGAAAAAGAGAGAGTGCAGAAGAATATAACAGAGATTATTCCCTCCAAAAGAAGGGAGTTAGATTTTGTGAGAATGAAGAAGAGTCACCACTTGAAAAGATGATGAATAGGAAAACTTTGTCCATTCAAAAACTTGCATTAGAAGTATCGGCAAAGGTGGACCAAATGTGGGACTCCCTAGATAATAGATTTCGAACTGTTCTCAAAAGAGTAGAGGAGTTTAGGGAACCAGTAGTAATCAAGAGAAAAAAAAGAAAGAAACTGAATATGCATGTAACAAAGGTAAGGGCAAAGTTGCCATCATCGAAGAGGTTGTGGATTCAGATATAGACAATGATGGTGGATGTGAGATATGCCAATATCACCATACTAAGGAATGTTGTCCTATAATCTCACATCTATAGGAGTCTAGGATGTATGCACTCAACCCACAATTAAATAGAAGGCAAACACCTCGAAGGTTACCTTATCCCCAAGGTAACCCAAGACAGTTCCACCAACCCTTGACATATTATCCAAGTGGAACTCAACCACAACCAAATGAGTAGTACCAATAGTGGCAGCACCCACAATTATGGGGAATGCCACCACTACATCAACAGTACCCTTACCGTCAACCTGACCTGTATGGATACTACGTGTAGCAGCTGATCTCTCCACATGACTCTAGTAGTCACGTCACTTCCCAGCCTCACTACCAAGCCCATGAGTATTATAGAACTTCTTCTCCTAGGGGTGATGTTCCACAAATGTACTATCCTTCTCATCTGGTTGCATCTCTTCCACCCTTAACTCCATTACCACATGCTCCAGCCATGCAAGATGGCTCCCTAACCAACTGTAGCAACATAACGCTACAAGGGTTGTTAATCCTCACCCTCTATTGGTTTGGATAACCATGTAAAGAAGAGACCTTTCTTTAGGATTGACAGTCCAACCAAGTCCTTGCAGTCACAAGTAGCTAACTCTCCAAAGGTCTCACCATCATTCAAAACTTCAAAACTCCCTTCAAACCAAAGGCCACATGCAATGCACACGGTCATGTTGACGCATGCCATTACTGATTGGATTAAGGCTGGTCATCTTCCTAGGAAATTCTCTAATCTTGGGAGTCCTCTTATATATTTACAAATTGTTGGGAATGAACCTTGCAAAGCTCTTTTGAATTCAGGTTTTGGTATGAACATAATCTCTCAAGAAATGTACAAAGCCTAGAACCTGCCTCCACTAAAAAAGAGTAACATTCGTTTAGAGTTGGCTGACCATTCCATTACTGTCCCATTAGGACTCATGGAAGACATTGTCATCACTATTTATGGATGGTCGAATCTAGCCGACTTTCTAGTGATTCAAGTCAACAACTGTAAGGGGGACTTCCCAATCATAATGGGAAGAGCATGGCTAAGCACAATTGACGCATGCATAGGAATACATGATCTTTCCCTAGAGATATCAAAAGAAAATATGTTCAAAAATATTAACAAGAAGAAAGTTCCGTGCATCAAAAAGATTAACAAGAAGAAAGTTCAGTGCATCGCATACAGTGACATAGGGTGTAATTATGTGCAGAAGTTTTGGTTCATATAATGTTTAACATTGTCTACATGCAACTAGTGTGCACAAGTATCTAACATACAAAGATGCATGTATGTAGCAACCACAAGATAGAAAGGCACCCAGTGGCTGACAGCTAACCAAGAGAGCAATTCAACTATATGCATGGAACCAACTGAGGGTTTGACTTGTGCTTACATTGATAGCATAGACACATTAGAGCAAGTTCATCACCAACTTCCAAGTCTTAACATTGAAAATATCAGCCAAGGAAAGTTGGAAATCCCTAACAACTTTAAGCAAGAGCCCCTTGAGTTAAAACCGTTGCCTACCGGTATGGAGTATACATTTTTCAAAAATGAAAAATCAGTAATTATTAATGCTAAGCTCACTCCTCAACAAAAAGAGAGACTGTTGAATATGGTGAACAAATGGTTGAAAGGCTTTGCTTGGTCATATCTTGAATTAACTGGAATAGACGCTAAGATATGCCAACATAGGATTTACACTGACCCCTCCATGAAGCCTCGACAACAACCATAGAGGCGATTGAACCCAAAGCTGAAGCAAGTGGTTAAAGAAGAAATTGAACAACTTCTAAAAGCTGGGTTCATCTACCCCATTGCCAATAGCGAATGGGTTAGTCCATTAGTTATTGTACCCAAAAAGGGAGGTAAATCAATGGTGTGTATAGACTTTAGGCTACTGAACATGGCAACATTCAAAGACCACTTTCCATTGTCATTCGTTAACCAACTCTTAGACACCATTGTAGAGCATCACTACTATAGTTTTCTAGATGGGTACAGTGGATACAACCAAATCCAAATAGCACCAAAAGACCAAGCCAAGACCACGTTCACAAGTCTTTGGGGGACATTTGTATACAAATAGATGTCGTTTGGCTTATGCAATGCTCCTACAACATTTCAACGTTTGGTTCTACGTATCTTTCAGTAGAAAATAGGGAATGGTGTAGAAGTCTTCATGGATGATTTCTCCACCTACGGAGCAAACTTTGAACAAGCACTAGACCAACTAGAGCAAGTACTAAAACAATGTGCTGAAACCAACTTGAGGCTCAACTGGCAAAAAAGCCATTTAATGGTCCAAAAAGGCATAGTATTAGGGCATAATATTTCACAAATAGGGATAGAGGTAGACCCCGAAAAGATCAAAGTCATCCAAAGAATCACACGTCAACCTAAAATTATAAAATACATCTAATCATTCCTTGGACACACTAGTTATTATAGAAGATTCATAGAGAACTTTTCAAAGGTTGCAAAACCATTGGTTGAACTAACGAAAAAGGACATACATTTTGAATGGACCAAGGAATGTGAACTAGCTTTTCAAACCTTGAAATAGAAGCTTGTAGAAACACCCATTCTACAAACTCCTGACTAGTCCAAGCTGTTTCATATAATGACTGACACGTCCAACTTTACCTTAGGAGCCATACTCCCGTAGTTAGATGACCAGAAACTATCCTATTACATCCATTATGTGAGTCGAAGTATTGCTGGTGCACAGCTTAACTACACCACAACAGAAAAGGGGTTAATGACTATGGTGTTTGCACTAGCTAAGTTTAGGCATTATGTATTAGGCTATAAGGTATTTGTACACATAGACCATAGTGTAATTCAGTTCCTGCTGAATAAACCAACGATCAGCCCTCACATCATATGATGGTTCGTAATCTTACAAGAGTTTGATCTTATGATGATAGATCGTAAAGGCACCGAGAATGTTGTTGCTGATCATTTATCTTAGTTAAGATGGGACAACAAAGAGGATGAATATCCATTTTTTGATCGCTTTCCTGATGAATTCCTCTTTGCAGGTGTAGTAAATAATCAATTAACCATGGAAATAAATTAGTATAGTAGTATTCTTACCTATATCCTTACACAAGAAACATCACAAGAGTTAGACATTAAAAAGAAACAGCAGTTTCTACACTAAGCCAAGTATTTCATGGAACTCAATGGGCATCTTTATAAGGTATGTTCCAATGGCTTGGTTCGATGGTGTGTTCCTGACGTAGATTAATTACGAGTTCTCCAAGACGCTCATGAGGGTCCTTGTGGGGGTCATTACACAGGGAGATGAATAGCCATTAAAATCCTGCTTACAGGATATTATTGGCCTACATTGTTCCAGGATACTCATCATTTCATCCACTCTTGTGAGCACTACCAATGTGATGGGGGAATGACTGCTAGAATGGAGGGTCCACAACAATGGATTAAACCTTTAGAACCCTTCAATATATGGGGAATTGATTTTATGAGGCCTATTACACCAATGTCCAATGGAAGAGCCTACATTTTTATTGTTGTTGACTTCTTTACAAAATGGGCAGAAGTAGCTACTGTTATGGACTATACATCATCTACTGCTACACGATTTGTTCAACAACAAATCGTAAATAGGTTTGGTGTGCCTCATGCACTTATTTCGAATAATGGTACACATTTTATAGGTGCAACTTTTCAGAAGTTGATGCAACACTTAGTCATGGAGGAGATGGCCACCAATGCTAATCATTCTAAGCCCTCAGCTATTTTTGTATTTTTGTTTTACACATCTTTTCAATTTTACTTATTTTTATTTTACACCATCATTCACATTTTTACTATTTCTTTGTTTGATTTACTTTCATTTGTCATTTGTCATAAAATAAGTGCTCATGATGGTGGATTGTCCTATAATGATGTTGATTGCTAATGTTTGGTTTTTACCTTTGACTTTCAATGTTGATACTAAGATATGGTTCTTTTGATAAAATAGCCAATAAGTCCATGTTGTCCATTCATCCATTCAACTTTGTGGTCTCCCTTAGCTTTGGAACTGTACTATCCCTTTTTCTAAATGAACTTATTAATGAATTAGTGGCTAGGTATTCTTCAAACCAAGGAAGGACTCAATCGTTGAAAAGGGTGTGACTTCAAGGGGATTTGACGCACTTGTGCTAGCTATTCTCTTGGGTACTTGGATGCTTTTCATGGGTTTTCCACCATTCCACCAATGACCAAACATCAGGAAGTCAAATGAATCAAATAAGTCTTTGCATGGTGTGGTTCTCAGGATAAAAAAAACTAGTGAGAATTCAAAGCACACCCCTTAGACATAATAACAAAATATGGGCTACAAACACTGGTTATGGCATTGGAAAGACATGTTACCCATGCCTAAAGGTTCCCTCTAACTAAGGACCTTTCTCACTTCCTTCTTCTCTATCTTTCTCTCCTTGGAATGGTTGTGACTCTATGAATGCATTCTGGTTGCTTCAAGAGGACAAGTTGGTCAAATGTGTTGATGCGAGGTCACTAAATGTGGTTTGTTTGAATCCAAATTTGGAATGAATTCTATTCAGTCACTGTAACCATATAATACACAAGGGACTTTACACAACCTTTCTCTTGGGATTCCATTCCTTTTTCTCCTCTCCTTCCATATTTCTTCCCATATTCCACCTCATTGCCAGTTTTATGATCAGTCTATATCTTGGTTGAGGCATTGTTCGTCTTTGGTAACTTCTTGTGGGTAAAGTTCATAACCATTATTCCATACATCATTCCTAGAGCCTATGGACTCTTTGGTTTGTGAGTCTATCAGGGCATAAAAGGCATGAGCCTGCTTTGAGGACCCACTGACATTCCTTTATGGTAAAATTGTTAAGTTCTTTCCCTTAAACATTCTTTGCAATCAACCATTTCTCATTTCATCCCCATCCATGACATCTATTTTATTGGCTTCACCATTGTTATTTCTCTTATCTTTCTTGTTCCTTTAGTTTTTCCATCTTATTACTATTGGAGGTTCACTATTAGTCATGGGGGCCCTATCACAAATTTTTTCATTCCATGCCTATCTTACCCCTACACCTTGGGTAGTTATCAATCATAAACCTCTAACCCAGTATCTGCCATACCACAACCCAGCCAAGGTACTTCATATCAGGGCAAGGTATCAACTACACTGTATCTTATCTATCCTTACTAATTCATAACAGTGTTGTGTATGCATATGGCGATCACATGAACAATGGATTGGGATAGAAGGGGAGCACTCAGGATGGACTGAAGCTGAAGCGTTTACACAAGGAACAAGTTTGGACATGTGGTTATGGATGAACAGTGGAGTGCACAGTTTCAACATCGGCAGCAACATGCCTCATTTTCTTTTCTCTTTCTCTTTCTCTTCAAGCTGTCGAATGAAGGCCTAGATGTCATCTATGTATAGTGTTCACCACAATGGGCATGAACACCAATGCTATAATATATTTTTCAATCCATTCCCAGGGCACTTTGAGTCAGTCATCCCATGTCACCGTTAGTTGTCATTCAGTCAATAATCCCAACCCTTCCCAATATTTTATAAGGAACTCGAGGACGAGTTTTCATTCAGTCATGGGGGTATGATGAACCGCAATATTAGGGCCACGATATCACATCCATGATATCGGGTATGTGATATCGAAGCTCAACAAGCAATATCAGCCATCCAATGTCGCGACCCACCTCATTGCCTATAAATAAGAGGGAGGCACGCTTGATTTGCATAGTTTGTCTTAGTTCCTTACTCGAACTCTTATAGTTTTCCTTCCTCAGAGTTAGAATTATTTCTAAGTGCCCGCAGTAGGAGTCATAAAGTGAACAGATCTTTATTCAAGCATTGTGTACCTAAGCACACCTTATGGCCAGAAATAAAGATGAACTTTGTGATAAACCTTGCAGCATTTAGAATAGCTTATTTAATGTTATTAACAATTATTTAATGTTTTCCTTAGTTAATTAATGTTCTCTCTCTCACCTTGTTAACTCTCCCATGTAAGCACACTCAGTACAACCACTTCGAGCATGCGTGGAACACTTGGTAACCTAGTAACAATTAGCATTTGGTAATCCCAGTAGTGTTGCACTGGTTTAGGATGTGTACGAGAAGTGGGAACGGATGCTGGTGTTAGGACTAGTTAGAGTATAGTTAATTAATTAAATTAAATTAGTTACTTAATTAGTTCACTTCTCCCTTTGTAGCACCAAGACATAAAACATCAAAAAAAATATATAAATCATATACCTCAAGTTTACTTAACCATACAATCGTGCTATACAAGTAAGCTTGGGAAGACAACGATTAACTAACCTATCCAGGTTTTGTGAAGGCACATAAGCACGCAGTCCTTAGAATTCAACCGAATCATGCATGTACGCTTGTATTCATATGGTTGAGCATAAGGATACCTTGCTGCTCATCAGACTTCAAAATATTTTTCCCTCTAGGTCTTATGAACATATTAGCATTCATATGAAAAATCTCATGCTTTCAAAAGGATGAAGAATTAATTACAAGGAGAAAAATGCTAATAGGAAAATGATCTAACAAAATAGCATTTGTATGCACTTCTACTTTCCTTGTAGGTTTCTAAAAGAAAATATTAGAGATATAAAATCTAGCAAATTGATAATAACTTTTATCATTTCCTTATTAATAATTACACCAACTATAATTTCAATATAGTTAAAAGTGATTTAGACAAACTTGATGGTCTTTCTCCTAATATGTTTTCTCAAGAAAAAGCATATTAGTGTAATTTAAAAGAAAATATTTTCTTTCTAATGTTAGGTCTTTATACATGAGGACATGATTCTTGACTAGTACATATATGAGGTGCACTTTTCATTGATGAAAAGTTTTTATATGGTACATGACTATAGACCTAACCATGGCTTGAAACTTGGAATAACAAAGGAATACAAAGACATATACTTGAGAATGAAACAAACATCCTATTCACACTATCTATGATTATCATGCTCCCATTCCCAAATGATTTCTCTGTATAAAAATTATTGTAATTATTGTAATAAACTTGAAACCACAAGTTGTAGTTAAGACTCGAAATAGTGCATTGTAATAATGGGTATGTCTCTCGAGGTGACCTTTGGAGGTTTGACCTAAGGTATTTATACCTGGGCATTAGAGATCATATTAAAATTGAGTTACAAAGTTGGTAAAAGCAAGTAACCAATGCCAGGTGAAGTGGGATAAGAAGGTGACTAGCCATTCCTTATGGCTAGTTGTAGGCCTAACTATGGTGGCAATGATAGATCGCTTCTAAGGGATAGATGTTGAAAGAAGATAATCCTAAGGAACCCTAAAAGCATGACCTAGATACATTATTCTACATCAAACAAGCATTTTATTCATTTTCTCTATTATTTTCTTTACCCATAATATCAAATATAATTGATGAGACGTGATTCGCATGAGTCGCGATATCGCGTTGTCCCCTGCGATGTCACGTACGCGATATCGCAGTCCGCCGCCAAATCTATAAATAAGAGGCGGCACTCCCCTTATTTTCCATCCTATGCTAGAAGTAGGGAAAATCTGGCAAATTGATCACTCCAGAGATAGAATATTTTCCATGTGCCCACAGTAGGAGTCCCCAAGTGAACGGATCTTTATTCGAGCAACATTGTACCTGAACGCAAGTTGTGTACGGCAATAAAGACGAGCTTTGTGGATAAACCTTGTAGTGCATGGAATAGGATTTATTATTTGTTATTTATTACCTATTATTTATTGCCCTGCAGTAGCGCGGCATGAGTACAACTTGATTACGAGCATCTAAGGATGTGTACAGCTAGTCAAGGAATCGGCTGCTCATCGCGATTAGATTTTCTCACCCTCAACTCCTAGAATGCGGAATGAGTACAACTTANGAATGAGTATGACTTGATTATGAGCATCTAAGGATGTGTACAGCTATTCAAGGAACGGATGCTCATTACGCTTAGGCTAGTTAAGTGCCTTAGTATGACCACTTCGAGCACGTGCGTTACGCGTGGTGATCCCAGTAATGATTAGCATTTGGTAACTATGGTTGCATAGTTCAAGGTGTGTACGGTAAGTGAGAATGGATGCTAATGCAAGATAATTTAGACTTACTTATTAGTTAAAGTTAGTACTTAGTTTCTCAACCCTTCACCCTTTAGCATAGAAGACATAAAACATAAAAGACCATAAAAATCATATACCTCAGACTTACTTAACCATACACCATGACAACCACAAGTAAGTCTGGGAAGACAACAAATGATTAACCCCAAGTGTTCCATGGGGCGTGTAGGCACTTAGTCTGCTACGTTCGTTTCGTATGGTTGACTGTAGTGGTACCTTGCCACTCATCATTGGCACCGTTGCCGGGGACTAAGTGTTTGTGTGCCGAATAGTACATAAAGGATATCACTCACATCGTTGGGAGCCTAAATGAACCCTCGGGTTAATTAACAAAAAAATTTTATAACGGTAAAATTAGCACACTGATAACAATGTCTTCTTCTCATAAGAGCAACTCATCACCTAAGGACCATACACGAGATAGTCGACAACATAAAACACATAACCGAAATTAGCCAAGTCCTAAAAAATATAAGATAGTTTATACTCATCCCGATGAGTATATTCCAAACTTTACTTTTATCCTCCATCAAGATGAACAGCTACGGTGGAGAGATTTGCAAGGTAACATCGTGTTACCCCCAGATTGTGCTGTTCCAAACATGCTTCTCCATGCCTTGGCACAGATTAGCATGACTGAGTTATACTCTAAATACGTTGTGAAAGATTTTGACATGAGGGATTATTATCCTATAGAAGCACAACATATGAGGGACGCTAGGCAGGAGAGTCAACATACACTGCTGAAGGGCAAAGGTCCGCATGTCCTTAGTAAAATAAAAGACGAGGAACCCCTTATAACGGGTTCTTTATTAAACGATGTTCCCCCTCCTAACGATGATGAGGAGGTTGGGTATCAGAACCTATGATCAACGATACATATCCCTAGTTCTGATACCTGTGAACACCAGCTGTTCACAGAAGGAACAAAAACTCATGCTACGGACGGGCACTTAGATCATCACCACGATCG
>MNCI01034498.1:559469-609049 GCA_015680685.1 Gnetum montanum | reverse complement strand
CAATGAATGATTAACCCCAAGTGTTCCATGGGGCATGTAGGCACTTAGTCTGCGAAGTTCGACTAGATCGTGCATGCTATGCTCGTTTCGTATGGTTGAGTGTAGGGGTACCTCGCCACTCATCAATAATGTATATTTGACGTTTGCTATGACATTTGGGAGCAGGATGTCATAGTAATAAGGAGATGAAGATTTGGACATTAATTCTAAGTAAATGTGAGCATTATGAAGTATGTGAGTAGAGAATAAAAGTAATTAAATGAAAGTAGCAAGAGTCTTAAATTTGTCGTCACAAAGCCTTCAATTTAATTCTAACATCAAGTCATGAATATCCAAGCATCACACCAAGTTCTTACTGTGCTTAAGGCCTCCTACTTATAAGATTTCATAGGGACCAAGTTAATTTAACATAGAAATATGAAATACACTAATTTTAAATAGAATGTAAGGCCAAAATCAATTAACATCATTTGAAGGGATCATAAAGTGTGTATTTCTCATGTCATAAAACCTAGAACAAACAAATTTGATTATTCTAACTAATTCGATGTTTCTCTAGTGGATTTGATTCTTTTTTAATAAATTTGATTTTTCTTTCTTTATTTTTTCTTCAACAAATCTTGTTTCTTTAGAATTCCTCTATGGGGGATTTTAAATTACTCCCAACTTATTTAATCCATGTTGAAATTTTCACTTTTTCTATCGATGTAAAATTTTTTATTGACTTTTTAAATGCAAATTTACAAGCTAGTAAGCAAAAATTGGTGATGCCCTCTTCCAGTAATACTAATGCAACTAAGACACTTGATTTTTTTCTTCCTGATGATGCATATAAGTTAATGGTTGCTAATCTTACATCATAATATATGTTCATTTGTATTTTAGGTTACTTGCCTTATAATCAAATTTCCACTTCATGGTTAAATGTTGTAATGTAAAACCATGACATTCAAGCCCTTCATAGTAGTTATTATTCTTAGCTTTTTCTACTTGTTGAGCTAGGCAATGCTTTGATGGTGCAACATGCTTTAGATATAAGATCATTCATACATAAGCATGCAGTGTTGATCATTCGTAAGTAGACTCCAAATTTTGATGTTTAATTTAAAAAATATTCTAAAATTCCATGTTTTGTCAAGATATTAAATTTTCTATTGATTATTTAGAAATCTCAACCAGAAATTATTGTCTTCTTGATCCTATTAAATAGATTGTATCTAGTTCTATAGCATTTAGTTTTCATAAATATATTTTTGTTGAAATTAATCCTCGTAACTGTAAAAAGGAATTGGTATCACAAGTAAGCATAAAGACTTATATTTAGCCAATTACATATTATACTCTTCTTAATTCTTACAACTTTGTCATTATGAAGAAAATTTATTTCATGGTTGTCCTTTTATACTCAGGAAGAAAGCTCCTAAGGAAAAGAAAAAATGTGTTGAAGTTGATGATAAAAATAATCTAAAGTTGAAGATATGAAAAATTAAGTTAACGTCAATAATAAGAATGATTAAATGACAATAAAAAAATCGTAAAAGACAAAAAGCCTTTCTAAATGTTTTTACTTGTATTACAAGAAGTATTAGTTCATAAGGAAAATATGTCTTTATCCAACAAAACCAATGTTAACTCAAAGATCAAAACTAATGTTGAAAAGCATGCTATAGTGGATAGTTATCAATATAAAGTAATATTACACAACAAAGTAACTATGATGCAAAATATGTACCACCAATTTCTCATATTCTTTCCAATGCTAATATATCATCATAGGTTCCTCTTGCTACCTCAAATCTTTTCGCTTTTTTAAATTCAAGTACAAATATTAAAAGTGATGTAACTATTGTTAGGGTGAGGGTCATCCTTTCAACTAACAATTAATTTTCTCCCTTGATTTTTTAAAAATATCAACTATAATGTTTTACACTTGAGGAGACATCCTTGTAATTGGAAAGATCCTCCTTTCCATGATGTTTTTGGTGCTCTCTACTCAATATTAAGCCTCCAATGTATTCTAAATGCTTTTTGCTTATTATCAATATTATTTTTGGGTTCAACACCACAAAAGCCAACTACAATTTTGCATAGCTCAAGTTGAATATGTTATTGCGAACTTAGCCATAATTTTGATATTACATAAGTTATCTTATGATATGCAGTATTTATTATAACTACATGTATCCCAAGATAAGTCTATGTAAACTATTGTTTATCTCTAGTCCTTTTGTTGTTAATATCCAATCCACATCTAATTACACTGCCTTGAGATAGTCACCTAGCATTATAAACATATGCACTAAGATGTGTGAAATGTAAAGTTCATTTTGTTTCCATTTGTATTGTGCTTCCTATTTGTATTATAAACTCTCTTATTCTCTCTCTGAATTACTATTTTGTAGTTGTGCTACTAATGATCTAAGAGTTGGTTTCTTGATGGTGTTTTTCTTGTTTTTGTCTAGGGTATTTTTGTGTGTTCTTTATTCATTTATTTTATTGCATTTATTAACCAAGTACAATCTCAAGCATCACAATTACTATCAAAGTGAAATTTTATTTGAAGTGGTTTTTTCATCTTTATCTCTCTTCTTCTTCTTCTTCTTTTCTTTTGGAGGAGGAGGTGCTAGTGGTGGTGGTGGTTTTGCTAGTTGTTTTTTACCAGGTTTTTTTCTTTTTTCACCAAGTTTTGCTTATGGTGGCTTTTTGCAAAGTTGTGCTTCTTGTAGTTCTTAGTTCTTTATTTGTTTGCTTCTTGATTTCAAGTAAACGGAAAATCCAAAGAGTCTTTGGCAAGTGGTTGCTAAATTTGACTTTGTGCCTACAATGCCATCAACTCTCAATATATAAAAACAAGTCATCCAAGGTTATGCCATGACTTTCAACATACATACCTACAACCTTTTGTTTGCAACTACTCAAAAAAAGGTTATACTTCTACTCATCCACTAAAGCTCAAAGACCCTTTCATCAAAGTCTCTGGGAAAACCAAATCAAAAAACGGTTGAAAAGTGTAAACCCCGTGAAGGGGGGACACCCCTCTCTCTCGAAACAAATGCATGACCCCTATCCCCCTACACACGGACCTGACATTTTTTTGACGCAAACTCTGGATCCGGGCCGGTTAGGAACCTCTACTCATCCACTAAAGCTCAAAGACCCTTTATTTGGAGCCAAAATCAAGTATATCCATGTTTCAAATACTTAAACAATTCTTCATTTGCACTACTTCATTTCTCTTACTCATGTAATTTTTTTAATTTATTTTTCTTCTTCTAATTTATCTTCTTCATAGATCTTCATTGGTTCTTCCATAAACTAGTCTTTTTCACTTTCCCTTCGGTATGGTAATCATGTCAAGTTTATTTCTTCACATTAATCAATGAATTACCCTAGAATATTCCTTGTCTACGTTTTAAAAATTAATTCCTCGTAGGTACACCCATCTCTCTCTTCCCCATCTCTCTCTTCCACTACTTGTGTCTGATTCTTCTTCACACTGGTCATTATGAATGTATACTTTCCCTTCTTTGAACCATCTCTTCTGTAAATTTACAAATTAAGTCCTTGTATGTGTATCTTTTATCACTCTTTTACCATGTACATTTCTACTTTCATTTTGTTACTTCCATATGAGTATTGTATTTGATAAATGAGAAATGGTCTCGGATTCTTTGCTGCAGATTGATATTTCATATTTCATGTTACACGAAACGAAATATTCTTTAAGATTAGTTTACTGTTAGTTTTTACAGCGGTAACATGTATAGTCTTAACACACTCCAAAGGCAATGATTAAACTAGTGTTTATGCTTTGATTAAATTTTTATGATTATGATGGTATACATAAAAAGAAATTTATGCCGTTATCAAATTCTTAAAATCATCAACGAATTCACGAAATCCAACTTGAAGCTAAGGAAAAGACAACGGTGACGCTTGGAAATAAGCAAATGCCAAATTAAATCCTTCGTTGGTGGCGACCTCAGATGCGTGAGAAAGGTTGCAGCTAAAACAATGATAGCCTCTTTATCAGTATATGCTTGGCTTCATCCATCCAGTAACATTTCATCCGCCTTACGGACGGAACCCTGGGAATATGTTCTTGAGCCGACTCAAAAGATGTCATGTTCTGAATCCTTCCAAAATTTCTTTGCACCACAAATCCCAATTCCAATCTTTAAAGGATGAAGCTGTTCATCCTTTAGAACGTGGCGTGGATGCAAAGGCATATAGTGATCATGATCATGATCATCATGATAAATCATTGTGCCCACTTTGATTGTCCAAGCACATATACAGTGCACAAACCACGGGTGTCTCTATTTCTCCGGCAAGATTTGATACCCTTTCATTGGGATTTCTCTCAACTCTCTCTTCTTGTCCACTCAAATCGCTTCAGCAGGCAGAGAAGTGGCCAACAACACCATTCCAAGCGCCTTCCAAAGATCTGTTACCAGCCAAAGGTAAAGATCCGGCAGGTACAGGTTTCAATCAATCAACGTCGCTTGTTTGCCACTATGCAGGTACAGGTGCCCAAGTTTGCCACTATGGCAGGTACAGGTGCCCAAGTTTGATTATGCTTTTAACCTTAAACTTTGTTGCACGTATAAAACAATGAGTCTCATGTGCCAGCATTATGTTCACTTTCTTCGATTTGGTCTTTATATAAAGCCAGAGGCGTGGAGACAGATTTGAAATGAACTCTGTAAAAACAAATTGGAAACTGTTCACACAAATAATGTTATAGGTTTTCCCATTTTGTACCCAAAGCACGCGCTTTACCAAACAGCCAAAGCCCGGCCCAGTAAGAAAAAGATGGAATAGACAAACTGAGGCATTATAAAGCTCAAAATTTGAAAATGAGACAAATGAACACAATTGAGCAGATTAAATCCTTTGACCGCAGCATCTCGGTGGATTGGACTCCGCATCTCAGCGCTACAATATAAGAAGACCACAAACAAATCCCAGTCCAAAACCTACTAGTACTATATCCTAAGATCCCACATGCACATGCCCTACTAGACGCCACTTGACATGACTATTTGACACCCCACCAGCAACATACACTGATGATATACATTGTACCGAGATATGTAACATACGACTGGCAACGACTTCCGCCAAGGTAGGCTTGTACGGCATTCAAAGATACTGCTGATGGATTCGCGTTCTATTCTCCTCCCACCAGAGTCGGGCTTGAACTTCACCAAATTTCTCACGGCTGCATTATTTATTTAAAAAAAAAGTGCACGCAAAATGCTCGTCAGGAAGAGAAACACAAGAATTTGCTCTGAGCAGTAAGAGCAAGAATGTTAAATCAGACCGTCAAATAACTATTTCAACAAGCTTTGGGGGTTCAATGTGTTGCTTGAACGAAAATTCAGGGCAGATGAGCCAAAAAACAGGAATCGGTAAAGCTAAACCTCTCTACGCCTACAAAGTTCTATTTGTAGAATTGGACACGTACGCTTCGGCATGCATTAGAGACAATTCATTGCAGAGCCATGAATGGCATGAACCTTTTTATTAGGGGAATAATTGGAACCATTTCAAAGCTAATGAATAGACAACAGCAGATTGTACTGCTATTGAATTGTAACGCGGAATTATTAAAAAGTTCCAGACAGCTGTTGCCTGTACACAGGGAAGATTAGACGCTTCCTGTCTATTAAAGTTGAAAACAGAAATCCCCTGGCATGGCTTTGCGACTCTGGCAGAGGCGACTGGCATTATGCTTATTGCGGAGAAAAGGATTCCAACTACAACCAACGGTGAGGGTAAACTCATACCTGAATCTGACACGACGAAGCTCACGGGATCCACCGGGCAGAGACCTTATGGTGATGTAAACGCCTGGTTCGTCCTCCTCCACCCACTCAATCTCCTGTTCGCTGACATTGCTGGCCGAAACGGAGAGATCGTCGGACCGATCCGCTTCACGGGAGGAGCTTGTCCGCATAGACGACACGTCCGTCTTACTCGACAAATTAGGCGTTGCCGCAAGGCTGCCACTTTGCGATTCCGACGAAGAGTAGCCCACTGCCCGCGTACATTGCCGATAAAAGTTCCGAGGCAACCGCTCGTTGTGCAACGGCGGCGTCACCGGACTATCTTCGGCCGATTCCTTTGAGATCCTCTGCATACAGTGAAAATAACTCTGGTCAATAAGAACCCGCCTCAAATATTAAGTGAAGCAGAATCTGTAATTTGCTTTCGCCAGAGACTGCATTTAGCGGAAAGGTCCGCGCAATGTCTCTGTAATCCTCCGTCTCCTTTGGATGGGAGACAGAAAACATCGTGCTCGTATGAACAATGAAGTTAGTTTAGGTTATACAGAACAGAACTAAAATGAAAGAAAACAATTCTGGAATTGGTACCTCGTCTTCCTCTGATCGCATGGGCAGCGACACCGCCTGATGATTGAACCTCTGGACATTGTAAAGCTCGAGGATCTTATCGTAGTTTTCTGTCCACCAACGCTGTGCCTGCCACTTGTTGAACATCTCCCGGCTTGGGGGA
The DNA here is from genome assembly GCA_015680685.1 of Gnetum montanum. Taxonomy (NCBI): domain Eukaryota; kingdom Viridiplantae; phylum Streptophyta; class Gnetopsida; order Gnetales; family Gnetaceae; genus Gnetum; species Gnetum montanum. Next base: position 602,527 of record MNCI01034498.1, on the reverse strand, counting down.
AAAACAGGACGAAATGAACAAACGCCGGAACAAAATCATATGATGGCTATTTCAACCACATTTGAAGAACATCATAACGTAAACGGTGATTCCATTAAGAATTTGGGGCCAGTGGAATTACTGGTGCTTGGGATTTGACTTTACCTGAATCGGATACGTTTAAGATCGTTGCCACCACCTGGTAAGGAAACAAACGTGATGAGAACTCCAGGTTCAACTTGGGCAATCCACTCCTTGGGCTCTTCTTCCTCCAGGGATATTGTTCCCAACGACGAGTCCAATCTTGGGGTTCCTTCATTGCTGGAAAGGCCAAGTCTTACCCTATCATCGGTAAACCTCATACTGTTGTTGGCAGAAAAGTTCCAGCCAGGAACAGAGCTTGAGCTTCCAAAGTTCCGGTAACTATACTGCAGCGAACCTTCGGGCCCTTCCTCAGGGTCCTCCAATGAATGTTGCGGCGCTCCCTTACGGTATACATTGGACGCTGCGCATGGCCTGCAATGCCTGTATGCGCCAGAGAACTTCAGCGCCATGTCTTTGATCTGTTACATTTCAATCGCAAACGCTGAAGTCAGAGTTTGGTTGAAACGGCGCTTCCATGGGAATCACGAAAATTAGTCATTTGGCCCCCCAAAATTTCCAACCACGGTGAATTTTCTTCTGCCCTAATGCCTGTCTCCCGGGCATACATGAACTTGTGGCAAAAAGATTCTAATCCTTGTGCTTCATAATTCTATGGACCATGCATCCTCGTGAAAATTAACCTTTACCAGGTCATCTGACGCAATATTTATCGGCGATGAAAACTGTCTAAGGCTCCAGCTCGCTGGCTTATGAAGAGTCACTTAAAATAAACAGAAAACTTCCAAAAATCGCTCCCAAACAGGCAAGGTGTGCCGTGCATTCTACAAAGACTCAAATCATGCAATTTTTCAAAAAAGTCGAAACAAAGTTAACAGCACTAACATAATCGGTCGGAGACAGTCACGGGCATTTTCAGAATCTGTGGTATGTAGTCTGCTACACCTTAAATCCTGTAAAGGCCTCTGACAGAGATACACGAATTTTTCAAAAGCAGTAACAAAGAAACGCTAAGCTATTAACGCAAGTCCTATCATTTTAACAAACATAAAGATGTCAAGAACACATAGCAAACTCGCCCGCCGTAGCTTAACCTAAGTCCTAGGAACACCTACCCGGACGGACACACACATTCCCTGAAAATTCGTGGTAAACACTTCCTGTGGCAATCAACAAACTCGGCATAACAAAACTACGAAAGATCAATCACAGAAACGCGAAAAGGATATGAAAACAAAATTAAAGAATCATAAAGCATATGAACACTGCAATGAAGAAGCGAAAGGCTCCTAAAAAAACAATAGCGAAGCACAAAATTTGCACCTGAGCCGTGAGATTGCGAATAGCTTCCTTGGAAGCAGGGGAGCGCGGCGTAGTAGCGCCATCGACGGCGCCTTCATTGAAAGAATCGTCGAGCTGTTTGGAGCAAGCAATGCAGGTTAACATCGTGCCAGTCGATTTGATGATCCTCCGTCAAACACAACCACAAGAATCAAAAGCAACCAAGCAAGCACAAACACAAACACAAGCACAACAACAACAAAAGACAAACGCAAGTAAAACACTCCTCCGTCGGCGTTTCGCTTTCTTGCTTGCTCTGCTACTCTACTATGGGCAACACGCTGGGACCTTACACCTCAGGCAACAACAAGAACAAGTTGTTGGCGATTGCTTTACCAATCCGCCTCGGGCATCGCCAAAGAAAAAGACACACAATCATCTTTTTTTATCCGCTTTTGCTTTCCGCTTCTTGACCTCTAATGGCATCATCGTCGACAGGGCAAACAGAGGCACAATAGTCCGTCATCGATCGCCATTTCATCATCTACGACAATGACTAGGACAGCAAAAGAAAAATTAGCAAAACAAAGGCCCTGCTGTGCCTGCCATGCCTTCGCCAATGCCGCTACATTTCAACATCGCGCGCATTCATTAAGGGAGAAAAAATCTCACTACAATCATGACCGAACAGCCCCACGTAACGCATCTCCACTCCACTCCACTCCACTCCACTACACCAGAGATCTCATCTTATCTCATCGCTCATCAATCACCATTCCCCCGCACCGCACAAGGAAAGCGATACCTTTGCCGAACCCTCACGCGAGCGCCGATTCCGGATTATAGACTCTCTGTGTGCCTGCCTGCCTTCGCTCGGCCCACGGATGTCTCGCCGTCGAAGACAACAGAGGACTGGAGGACGTTCGCCACTTTTTCCGGACTAGAGGCGAACAACAGCAGCAAAAAGATGCTGCAAACTGCAGCAGCAGAACAACTCGTTACGGTTACAAAAGCAGAAGTAGGAGCAGGACATTAGGAAAAACAGAGGAAGAAAGCGCGCCGTCCGCCGTGCCCTTGTTGTAGGCTCAGGCTGCTGCTGCTGCGATCCGTAATCCGTAGAAGAACACATGCGTGAGGCGTAGAGAGAGCTAAGGATATTAAATGCGGATATTGCGTTTTGCGCGTTACCGCATGCGCCTGCATTGGCTGTGCTGTGCATGGCTGCTGCAGACGGAAAAATTAAAAGAAAATAGGACAAAGACTGGTGTGGATTACGACTTGCGAGATTGCTGGCTTTTGAATGCCTATCCATCAATGCTGGCATCATAATGATGCATCATCCTCCTCCTCCTCCTCCTTCACGCCTTATGCTATGTCATGCTATGATGACCATGCGCATGCGCATGCGCATTACAAAAGTGGTTTGAGTGATGCACAAGCTGCCAAGGCCTCCTCCTCATTAATCGTTGCCCGTAACGCCATGAGAGTTGCCCTTTGCACATACATGCGCCTTGCGAAAATTGCGCCAAATATTGTGCCAGAAAAACAAACAGTAAAGCCTAGTTCACGAACTGGAACAGAATACCTGGAGTTTTAATTCCTCCGGTCGTATTTTCCAAAGTTTCTCACTCCAATAACTATTTAACTCGCTGTGCAGGAATGCATCCTTAAGAAGCGAACAAGAAAAACAATTGAAAATCCTTAAGCTCTCGCCCCTAGATACCTGGATGGAAGGATGGATATTAGGGGAACGAATTTTGGTTAAACCAGAGAACAACGATATCAGATCATCTACATCACCGTTATTCCTGATACCATCATCATCATCATCAGCATGCGGATGAGGCCGTATTTATTATTTGGCATTAGCGTTATCCCCTTGGCTCTTTGCCTCGCAAATTACGTCCACGGCCGTTGGCCGGCGTCCCTAGATTCCTTTTCCATCATTCTTGGGCATCGGACTTTTGTTTTTACTGGTACGCGAAACGTGAAAATATTTAAACAAACTCCACGGTTTCCTTCCGGTTAAGCAGTAAAAGAAAACGTTGCGGGTGATGATGGTGCTGCTGCCGGTGTTGCAAAGGTCTTTCAACGTATGGGTGACAGAAACTGGTTGTTGTTGACGTGATGGCATGATGATTAACAAATAAAACTGTATCAACGAGTAAATCAAGTTCTTTGTTGACGTTATGGATGGATGCGGTGTCTGGTGCAGGTGCCGTGGAGAACTTAACTTGGATTTAGGCTCACTGGGAATTGCGATGTGTCAATGCCATAAATACTAAATATCGTTGGTTTGACATGTTGACTGTGACCCGTTTCTTTCCATTTAAACTCTCTGACTTTGGTATGTCCGAAATCGTAAAATTCACCAGCCTTTCGTTTCGTCATACGGTATTACCAGGGCGTCGGTTTTTTCAGTGGCATGACAACCTGACAGCAAACGGTCAGATCAGATGTAAACGATTGCAAAGGGCCGGCCATGGTTCATAAAAAATTTTCGAAGCTTTCACATCACCATTGTTTGACCTTAAGCTCTTGGAGCTTCCCAGTGGGTGCAGTAGTGCATCGTATGTAATAAAAAACTGCGAGCCACCTTGGAATTACGTGGCAGGTGGCAGTGGTTCTATGGTGTCGCGCATGCTCTGCAATTCGTTTGACATTTGGCCACTGACCTAAAAAGCTATGTTTTCCTTTTTCCATCCCGACTAGCGCTAAAAGTTTATTTTCAAGGAATATGCCAAGGCACGGGTTCATAACCTTTGGCCTGCATATTCAATTCTACCTGCCTTACAAAATCACAAGCTTTTATAAACAATGGAGCGATTCACACGCGTTGAATGTGACAAACAAAATGACTGAATTTGGTAAACCAAAAACTGCGCAGCAATAAAATTATTCTATTTTTGACCATTTACCTGAGGAAGATTTTCATACGTTTTTTATCTTAAAAGGGGCAATTTAGGCAAGAAGGAAGAAAATACAAGAAGAAACTGAAAACAACAAATTTCCTCTTGCAATTCCAACCCTGCCTCAAGTATCCACTTTCAAACTGGAAGTAATAACTCCAGGGTTAACGAAGATCCATTTAATCAAATAAAAAGGTTTTCCAGAGGTCGGTTCTCTAAGCTCTGCTTTCAGCCTGTTAGAGGCTACACGCATGTCCTTCCATTTTTCTCTGTGGTAAAAACACATCTAAGAGCATGTTAACTGATTACAGGCTTATGAAAACCTTTTTACCCATATAACAGCGTTTATCAACCGGTTAAAACTTAAAAGCCATTGTCAAAATTAGAGAGTGAAGCTCAACAAGCTATGCACGAATATCTGCATAATCTGTGCAACAGTAAAAACCAGGCAAAATACTTATATAGTTTTTATCATGGAACAGATATCTCTGCAAATTCAGGAATTCTGCAATAAGAATCATATGCACAGAAAGCCAATTATCAGCGTAGAGCGTCTTCCTTTGCAGATTGAGAAAGCCACCTAGAAGTTAGGCCATTTTATAACAGCAGAAATGTGAAAAAGGAACCCAGGAATGTCAAGAACTGGAGAAACGACGTTGCTACTTTCCATGACCAGCATCCATTTACTTGCAGCAAAATGAGCTTGAACGAACACCATATCTGGATCGCAGACTTTCCACACGTTTGTCTATTGAACCCTGCAACTCTGGAATTGAATTCTTCAAAACTGAAAAAAAAAATCTCATGAAAGTTAATTATTTTTACGCTCATGCTTCCCTGTTTAATATATATGACTACTTCCAATCAAAATGGTTCAAAAGCATGCAGCAGAATGGGAACTCACTTCTGTTGCTAGCACTATGTGATTCCGCGACCAGTTCTGTACATGTAACCTGTAAACGATTTTCAATTTATTCATTGTCCATTTCTTTTAAACATGTAGTTTGAATAAAGAACTGACACCAGCAATCAAGTAGGCTGGGATACGGCACGCTAAGAAAACACGCAGGCGATGTTGACATTGACTACATCTTATCTTTCGTTGTAAATTTGTTCCTTAATTATTTTAGTTAACGCACAAACTTAAAAATAGCTTAAAGGAATTTCTAGGCACTGGATTTCGGTTAGATAGACAAGCTAAATAAAAATGGGAATCAACAAAATAAACAGAATTAATAAAATCTCTCTAAATTTAAATTTATGTTCTGGATAAGATAAGAAACGGTTTGGAAAGGGCCAGGATTTCATATAATATGAAATATGGCATCATCAGAATTATATCCCATGGAAAGAAGACAAGATATTAAGCGAATAATATTAATATTGAGCGTCTGGATCGTTCACTAATTTCTGATGCCTTTTATTAAAATTTTCAAACGCAAGAACACTTATACCTGAATTTCGTCAAGATCATCATTTAACCTTGCCGACAATTTATTAAACTCTTCCTCAGCTTCCTGGCCTAGCTTCATGTTTGTCTGCATTTGCATCTGCGTATATGGAACGGCAAATTAAAAGATCAAACTGAGGTGCTCTTAAATTGAAATTGTGAAAGAACAGGCACTAAGATCTTAAGTACACTTCAAAGAATAAAAACTCAATTATTTAGGTAAGCATTGCACCAGTAAACTTTTGAGTCAAACCAAACCATAACAACATGATGCATACTGAACAAAAAGCTGTTCCGAAATTGTTAAAGATGAAAAATATAATAAATATTAATCTTGTTCTTTTTCGCTAAAATCTCCGGTCTATCTTCTTCAAGCGTTTGCCATAACGTTAAACTGCAACGTCAGATAAAGATAGGGACAGAAAATTTCTGATATTCGGCTGGATAATTAATCTTGCTGTATTTAACCAAAGTAAGAAACAAAAAGGACAAGTTCCAAAAAATAATAGAAATCGAATGATCAGAAAAAAAATGATTCAAAGAGAAACGGAGAAACGGACATTAAGGCGTTTGGAGAGTCTGGCAGCAGAAGCATCCAATTCCCTAAGAATAGCGGAGTAGGAGCTTTCAGCGCCACGTTTGAAGGATTCAAGCGCAGTGGAGACCATGCGTCTAGCGTCGGAGATGCTTTGCACGCCAGGGCTAGCAGTCGATCCGTTGTGGTGGTACGGCTCCGGTTTTGGAGTGCGCACAATTGTGAAGTTGAGATTGAAGTGCTCTGCGTCCAGCTGCTGCGGAAACGACGACGATGTATTAGTCTTTATGTCTTCTTCTGCATTATTATTCATGCCTCCTGCTGCTCGTCCTCCTCCATTAGCAACGGCTGCGTAAGACGAACTCAGCAGAGGCAACGGCGACAACTGATGCCTCGCCTGCGTTTTGGCCACTGCCATTTTGCGTGCGCTGCTACTTGTTATACCTACGTCTCTCATTGATGCTGCCTTCCTCTTCATCTTCATCCTGCTCGTTAACTGAACCTCTCACTGCACGGCGAATGCTTGCTCGGGAAGATTTATGCATGGATCGTTGGCCCTTAGCGAGCCTGAACGGCTTTTCTTTGCTTTTTCCAGCTATAACTTGGATTTCTTAACTTTTACAAAGGCTGCATGATCGGCTTTGAACGCGACCCGAGACCTTGCCGTGACACGATACCAGTACACATCCATAAAAGTGCACGTGTTGTGATCTCTGATTTGTATATTTTTGTTCCCGCTTGATTCATTCATCCAACTAACTCTATCTCATCAAAGTCACTCTCAGCCAAAGTTACACTGATAATGAAATTTTCATGTAAATAAACTTTATCCATCGCAATTGAATCGATTTAAGATTCTTACCATTATGTTAATATTTTAATATTAAATTTGACCTGGAATAAGATTATTTCTAAAATATTAATAATTCAATTGAGATCAACTTAAAGTGGTTAACCTAACAAACTCTTCTACTACATTATAGATATGGTTGTTCCTAACTAACCCTATCTTTAGTAGAGAGTGATATGGTTGTTCCTAACTAACTCTATCTTTAGTAGAGAGTGATACACTTGGTTAGGAACAACCATATCTATAAGTTGGATGTGTTTCTTTATGATGTTGAGACTACCCATTTGAGACAACTTTGTAATGTTGTAGCTAAAACCTTGTAGGATTTGTTTTTGTTGCTTTCATTGTTGCTTGCTTAGTTTGTATAGTTTGTCCTTATTTTTCATGAAAATCCAATAGCTTTATAATGTTGTAGCAAAAAATTTCTATGCTCTATTTTTGTTGCCCCCATTATTGCTTGGTCAATTTGTAAAGTTTGTCATTATTTTTTATAAAAATGTAATATCTATCCAATAGTTCATATGGGGTTTTGGATGTAATAAAGTTTCAATTTGAGTTTTAATTCTTCTTATGTTTCTTATTAACTATATGTCTTAAGGTATACCTATAATCAAGTTGTTTCAGTTTCCAACACCCTTCAACTTCATCAGTACTATAATTCTCATTACTAGCTATTAGACACTATATCAGGTCTATGGAACTTTTTAAAGGAAAACTAAATAATCTTTTCAATTATCTAATAAAATAATCCTAAGGCCCCAATTTGTAAATAAGAGGTGGCTCAAGTAATTAGCTTATTGTCTAACAAAAAATTGCAAGTAAGAGGTTTTCAATTTGAATCATACTTGAGTTATCGTAATATTCTTGTATAATTCTTCTAATATACCATGTCTATTGTCTTGAAGTGTACCTCGATTCAAATTATTTTAGATTGTCTTGAGGAATCCTAATCAAACAATACAATTTTTTAAGTTCAAGTATATTCCATGGATAACACGTTGTATTCCAATTTAAAATAGATGATTTTTTCCTTCTTTTGAATCGTATTAAAGAAAATCATATTCTAATTTTTTCTTACCACTAAACTAATGCCTCATTGTTTTGGGATCCAAACAAATAAAATTAAGTATAATGGTATAGACCAAAGATAACTATACGTTAATTGTAACTTTCCAACCATGACAAGAAGCTTTCCTTACTAACCAACTCAACGTTGCCTAATGGTACAGGTCTTGGCCTAGTAATCCTAGGTTATAGGTTTGATTCTACTTGGTATCACTAAGTGATAAACTTCTATAAATCTTGAGGTATACTTATATTTTAATTATTTTGAGTTCCAATACCCACATCCAACTCAACTTTGAATCATCCTCTCTAACACCCTCTCCACAATTGTAAATATTTAGGCTTAGAATATTCTATTTATGTATGGGGGATGTTGGAACCCAAAATAATTAAAACATAGATACACCCTAAGATTTATAGAAGTTTATAACTCAATGGTACTTTGTAGAATCAAACCTATGACTTGGAGTTACTAGGCCAAGACCTATATCACTAGGCTAATACTCTATTTATGTATGAACCAAAGGATTAGCGTTAGAATGAAGGCTCCTTTTGTTACACCTCATGTGTTTAGTGCTTTGAATTATTGACCTTTCTGTTATCATGCTCTTCATTGTTGCGTTCTAGTACAATTAACTTGGTGTATTTTGTGATAAACTGTTGGATATTTTTTTGTATTTTCTCATTTAGATTTAAACTATACTTAAAAAATATTTCTTATAACATGTCTTCCTTTAATTATTTCTAACAAGAGACTTATGAATTAATGATTTGGCAACATCTAAGATAAACTTCTATAATTAAGTGCCTTCTAGAGTAATACTGGGATGAGTGACCTCTCAGGAAGTCTCAAATTTTATGCCCAAACTTTTTTGTAGTAAATTCTCTTAGTTATAAGGTTGACCAAGATAAAAAAGTAAATTTTATGCCCATTTTGTAGTAAACTTTTTTTGTAGTAAATTTATATAAGTAAGTGTTAACATTATGACCAAGATATTAAGTAATAATGTTAAGGGGAGATGCACGTACAAAATGGGTTCAAATTCTGTGGAAATGGGTATGCCTAATGAAATAAGATTAGGCAGATATAGGGAGAAAGATTATGCATTACAAGGTTGGGGAATGCTAAACAAAGGCGAAGTAACAAAAATAGTTACCAAAATGAATTATAATGGAGGTATGGAAGGTTGGGGTTGAGGAATCAAATATATGAATCGAGGAAATGGATTAGGGAATTGGAAAAAAGACTAGGGGTTGCTAACGTTATTTGGAGGAAACAAATGGTAAGATGGAGAAGCAAAATTGACTGGAAGGCTAAGGTTAAATGTTCATATGCTAGGAGCAATAAATCTAGTTGAAGAGTTTTGAGTATTTGTGATATTAATGTTATGTATATGATGTGACAAAGGGTTGGTCTTAAAGCCCTTCAACTTGTAGTTCTTCATCTTCATCTGTCAATTGAATATTTGATTCAAAGGCTCCACTTTATATTGTTCTTCTAATAATGATGTGAAGACCAAAAGGCTAATTTAGGATAGCTTTCATTCCAGCATCTTTAATTTATAAATGTATACTTTCCTATATTTTCACTTATTCCATAATGAATTCTGCATTCTCCTTAGCTTTCCCATGATAGTTTAATAGGATGATTTGGATTAGGAAGAAAATGAGAAAAATCATTTACTCTTTCATATTGTACCACAAGATTGAACAAATTTGGTGTAAGCAAGAAGTATAACTCTTGCTTGGCAAAGGATAGCTTGTAGTTTCTTAAACTTAACCCTTTTGAAAATTCTTGATTTCTTCTCAACTCACGAAGTCTTTGGAGTTCCAAGAAATCCAAACCATAGGATGATGTCATAATAGTGAATGTGTTTAAGCAATAACTATGACTTTACAAGGTAGTTAACAAAGCTTCAGTTTTCCTACAATCAGGTTTGAACTTGAAATAGAGAGTGAGAATATCTATTTAGGACAAACATACAAGGCATAGGAAAAATAACATGACATCAGTGTTTCGATGTGACACATTATTTAAACCTAGAAAATTGATGTTAAAGAGCATATCATAGAAATGATGCTAATTTCTAGAGGTCCTTCAAAAATATGTTGTAGTTAGAATTGTCATAAATTTGAGATTTAGAATAACCCTACACAAAAATGAGCTAAGCATTTTACAACCATCAAATGGTCTAAAGAAACAAATCTCTAAATTGAAATGGGACTTGTAGATCATTAGAAATCCCAATAATCTGATGTAGTGTTTTTTCCAAACATAAGTGATGAGACGTGATTTGATGGGCCTCGATGTTGGATACGCAACATCAAAGTCTTGATGTCATATACTTGACGTTGTGGCTAATAAGTGACGTCGGATACCCGACGTCACCTCATCTGGACCTTGCCTATAAATATTGTACTTGGGCTTTTGGATGAGACAGTTCTTGGCTTAAAGTTTTTGCACATCTTAGAATTAGTTAGTTTTCAATTTCTTTCTGTTATTCCCAATGCATGCCCGCAGTATGATGTTTGTAATTGTACGGCACCTTTGTTTGACTATGACATACTTAAACACGTTACATGATTGGTAATAAAGATTGAGATTACTTCCATCACTATAGCATCCACTTAGATTAATATTGTTGTTTTAATTATTTAATGCTTTCCTTAGTTAAACATTTCCATTTATTGTTATTCACTCTTCCTGTTATTAAGCGGAACGTGTATGCCTTAATCACGAGTGTTTAAGTGTAAATACTTAGTCACCCAAAGGTGTATTGTTTGGCACAACTAGTGACGTACACTTGGTAAACCCAAAAGTAGCTCCACGAAGTCCAAGACATGTACAGGCGATTAAGAGTAGATACCATTGCCATAGGCTAACTTAGACTTTATTTTTCATTATTCATTAGTTAATCAATTTATCTCTTTTTGTCACTAGGAGTAACATAGAATTAGGAAACATCATACACCTCATTTTAGACTAAACCATACATGACAAAGCTACCACTAGTCTAAGTGGGAAGACAGAAAACTGTGATCAAAGCATAACGATTTAGATGCCACAACTAGTCCCATCCATGGAATTCGATTGGATCGTGCGTGAACACTTATGATTTGTATGGTTGAGCGTAGGGCTACGTCGTCGCTCATCATTGGCACCATTGCCAGGGATGGTGCTAGTTATCTATATTAGTTATATCATACAAAATTGTTGTAAAGGAATTAACAATATATCTTTCAGAAACTCTTAAATCACACACCATAAACCAACAACAATGTCTCTCTCTCACGAAAGTAACTATGCGCTGTATAGCGAACACATTCATTGGAGAATTAACATCAACCTTATGTAAGGGTTTGTTATGATCATGACCACCCTAACGACACCCAAAGCCTACATTCACCTAAGCCAAACAATCTTGGAGAAGATGACATAGGTCCTAAACTAAGGGAGGCCTCAAGGCCTAAGACCTCCTCGAAACCTAGAAATGATAAATCAAGGGACCCTGAGGAACACTATAGAAGCCATGGCAATCCTTACAATTCCTCATCTTCCTCTTCCTCTTCCTCTTCCACATCTAGTTTTGACGAAGATGAACATAGGTATAGAGATAAAGCTCCACTAAAGGTTAGACTAAAAACTTTAATCAAACCCATGAGAAAATTCAAAGAAGTCACCGTGAACATAGAAATTTCCCTCGCAATTCATTTGATGATGATGAACCCCTGTTGGCCACTAAGAGCCTAATGCATATCACAGAGGCCGTTAAGATATCTCGCAGTCATCATAAACAAAGTCATTTACCCAAGCTAGAATGAATAATATTCTGTAATTTGCAAGATGCTATGATTCAAATCTGCAACATCATTTACAAGCCTTCCATGATGCCTATGCTTTCTACAACATTGAAAGTAAGTGATAAAGACTTAAGCTCTTTTCTAGGATACTAATTAATAAAGCCAAAATGTGGTATCAATCACTGAAACCAAATTTAATCCAATGGTGGTCAACAATGTTAGAACTTTTCAATGAGAGATACCAAACCTATAAGAGAGTGTCTAATCTGAGGACACAAATCCAAGAGTGGAAACAAGAACAACATGAACCCTTGGACATGGCCTTAGATAGATATTATGCCTTACTGAATTAATGCCCAAGCCATGGTTTCTCTGAGGAAGAGCAACTTTACCACATCATAGATGGACTTCACAATGAAACAAGGGCAACCCTTGGGATGTATGCCCCAGGGCAATTATATGAGCTTTAAGCCCATCAAGTCAAAGAGACAATAGAGCATGTGGCAAAAGAAGAAGGAGAGATGTGCAAATGGGAGAATGTTGAGAAATTTCAATGGGACCCAACTCTTCAATCAAACAAGATCCAACTTTATGGTAAGGGAAATAAAACCACTCTTGATAAGGTGATTATACAACCAACCTTGCCGACAGAAGAGTCTATTGATGATCTAGAAGCAAAATTTAATAGGATGTCTAAATGGATAAATGAAAATGTCACAAATCTCGTTGAAATGGTCATAGAAAAGATTATGCAACACACTCCAACTGAACACAACAAATATAGGACACAGAACCTAGAAACAGTTAGGAACACTTTCCCACAAACACGAAAAATGGTTGACAAAAGTGAAGCTAAAGACTCCACCACAGATGAAGATGATAGATGCGAACTATGCATATATGACCATCCAAAGGGCCAATGCCCTGTATTGTTGCATCTACAGGAGTCTTGGGCTGATGCCTTAAATCCAAAGTTTGTGCAAAAGCACATGCCTGGGAGACTTCCTCTCCCACAAGATAATTTTAGATAGTTCCACAACCAATCATACCATCCTAGTGGGACTTATTACTAGCCTCAACATCCTCAATTGTAGTGGCAACAACCACAGTCATGGGGGAGGCCACCACCAAATTGGCCATACCTGCCAAACATGCATGGTTATTATGTTTAACATCCTATTTCTCCAACCAATTCAGCATCCTCCACTTCAAATTACCACTATCACTCTCCTGAGTACCATCAATACATGACATCCCCTAATATCAACACCTCATGCTTCTTACCATCCAACTCACCCTCAATATTCTCATAATTTACCTCCCTATATGCCACCACTAAGGACACATGAAAGGTTAGCACCCCAATATCAACAAACAAGTGCCACTTGTGCTACAAATGTGTGAAGACATGTTGACACTAGTGGGTCCCAATCACAATGTTGAAAGCATCCCTTCTAGAGGAAGGTCCATAAGATGAACCCATGCATGAACCCACTACATCATTTGAGCTAGCATAGGGCCAACCTGGTGCATCACCTTCCTCATCTACACCAACATCCTCTGACCATACACAAGGGCCACCATCTGTCCATACTCCAATCCCACATCCAACCAATGAATCTACAAACGTGGGGAGACAAACGAATCCATGCATACCATCTCATGATCAAGGGTGTAAACGTGGGCCAGTCATCCATAACATTAACACACCTCATATCCTGGCCCACCCTACATATAACAATTAAGTGTGTAACCAAAAATTTTTCTACCCAGCCACCACACCACCAATAGACACCCAATGGTTGGGGCATGACTGGATCCCAATGTTTCATGCATGTATGGATCCTTTTCCTCCACTTATTAATCCTAGCCACAACCAAATGTTTAGTTATGGGGGTTACCCCCCATTTTGATCTTTAGGATTTTTAATTACCTTTTCTCTTTTTTTTTACAATTTTTTATCATTTTCCTATTCTTTCTACTTTTTCTACATTTTCTAGTTATTGTTTTAATTTTCCTTGTATGTAATCTCGCTACTAATTATGTTGCCCATTGAGGTGAGGTTTTTTTTCTCTATGTTGTCAAATCATAAGGCATTGATTATTCAGACATTGTGACCACAACATCCATTCACCCATTCCATTAATAAGAGGTTCATGCTCTAGTCATAATGGTAATTTCTTTCATCATCCACACTCTAAATAATGTCATCACCATTATGTCCAGATGGAAGAGTGCAAAACCAAGACAAAATGTAAAGGGTGTGACATCAAGGGGATTTTTGGATTCTCTTTGGCTACTTCCATATGTTCTATCATGTTGATGAGGTTGTAACCATATCCTTGTAGATCTAAAAAAAATGGAAGTAAGAGCAACTTTAACCAGCACTAAATAAACTTTTGTGGGTTCCAGTAGAAAGACTTGCACCCATGCTTGAAGGTTGGCAATTTCTCAGAAGCATAAAAAAATACAAATAAAAATAAAAAATAACGCTCCTCCCTTGGACAAAACGCCAAGTGATGTTGCTCCTTGCCACTTTGATTGTCTTATGGTTGTTTGTCAATGGGATGAAACAATGTAGTGTCATTGACTATGGTATGGACTTGGTTCAAATCTTGGAAAGAATGACGCATGGTTATCTAACCATTAATAACACACAAGGTTTCATTATGATCATGGTACAACACCTCATGTCCCAATTTCTATGACCCCTTCTTCAGTCCATTCTATCTCATTGTCCGAATGTTCATAACTTGTGGTTTTGTGTAACATGGAGCAATGATCTCAATTCAGTGGTTTTAACATGTGTGTTTTTGTTTCACAGGTATGTGTTGCATTGAACTCCTCTAATGCCTACGGACATTTTAGGCATGATTACGCAAGGGCATCTTAGGCTAGAGCATGCTTTAGGGAGGACCCACTTTTGTAACTTTTGTGATTTGTACTTATTTAACATGACCACATCATTTTCACCTTCCATGCACTCCAAGTGTTATATTTTACTGCTTCTCTTATATGAACATACTTTGTCCCACAATTAAGCTTTCAATGCCCTTTTTCTTGCTCATTCCTATACTTTTTACCGTTGAATACTTCACCTTATCCTACCTTCAGTACCTCCAATGCAATTTTCCACTTACCCAAACTGCAAAATTTAACTTTCAACCTTCCAATCCAACCAAGAGCTTCAATTTGCGTATCCTTTGGCCCAATAAAAATCAGAATTTTTGGACCTCAACGTCATGTACCTGATGTTGAGTCTCAAAAAAAGTATATATAATCGACCTCATGCAACATAAACTTCATTTACCTCATTTCCTATTAAGGGAGTTGTTGTAATTTTTTCTCATGACTTAGAGTTTTGCGCCTCCATCTTCCGCTTGCGATATCTAGCTCTCTAATGCTCTGATTTTCATACCATTTGCATCTATCTGAACCAAGAGTGTTCAACTTAGTCGTGGGTGATGCATGTGTGCAAACTTTGTGTTAATTTGTTAAAATTTGCTATTACCTGGAAGGTATTCTAAGGGTAAGAATGTTAAAAATCATAGGACTTATAATGAAAAATCATTAACGATAATGCCATACATCTAATTTTTCTAACCCTTAGGCCTAAAACCATTATTTTAAGCCACATATAATGAAAAAGGAACTAATTGCGATGGGTTGTAGAAGAGATAGACACTTTTTAGGGGATTTTTCTCGTAAATTTTCTTAACCTTGTAATCATATGCATAATGAGCTTAATGAAATAAGGTTCTAAGTAAGGTATCAGTTGATAGACGATAATAAACATCACCTTGGTAACACTTGGTTTTTGTTTGATTACATATGGTTCCAAAAAGAGGTTCTTAGGGTGAACCCTTGCAGAGAGCGGCTAAGCATCCTTGTGATGGCCGCAACTAGCAAGGAGAACAAGTAGAACATGTTGAACAAGAGGCCCAATCTTTTAGTATTCATTAAGAGGCCCTTGCTATGCAATAATCGAGCCAAGTTGAGGTGGTAGAAGTATTAACTCCCGAACAAGGACAACGTCTCACGTTGTCTTCTGATTACCTTGCTGCCATCCTGAAAAAGTCCACATTGGCTTCAATCCATTTGTGGAATTCAATTCTAAAGTGGTGTGGACACAACTCAAAGCATCCCCATTGTGCCTGATCCTATTTGACCGCAGTGAATGGTACCTGGGGGAATTCCATCAATTCTAGCATAATAAGGATGAAGGTACCACTGTGAATATCTATGGGTTGAATGTCTCCTTTGTAGTTAAAGATATAGCTATAGCTCTTAACCTGCCCAATGAAGGGGCCAAGGTTGCTCACCTATCTACTAGATCCAACCTCGAAATAAAGAGATTGTGGCTAAAGTAGGCATATGACAAAGAAGATAAATCATACCATGAGCTAACCTTGAAAGAGAGCACTTACTTCAAGATTGGGACATACCACCTATTTCCCACCAAAGGGCTCAATCGTATTTCTACTTATGCAACTAGAGGAAGCCCCATTCTAATGGGAAAATTTTCAGTTAACTTTCCTCAATACTATTTCATAGAAATCTAGTGATGGTTTGAAGAAAAAAAATTAGGGAAATCAACACTTCCATTTCCCTTTTTGATTGGAAAGTTGTGCAAGCACATGGGAATCTTAAGGTATACCAATGATATCCTTCGAAAGGCTCAACACACATTCTTTGCAGACCTCCTTAAAACTGCAACACCAAGAAAAGATTCTAGTGAGGAGCAAGAAGCTGAAAAGGAAGTAGAACCAATAACGAAAACGCAACAAGAGCTAGAGCATGGCCCACAAGCACAAACTCCATCATCACCACCATAAGATTATAGACCATCAATGAGCCACCTATAAAGAATTGTTGAGACTATCAACTAGGGGAGTAGGGATGAGGCTAATCTTTTCCAGGTTATGGACAATACTATACAGCCCACCATATCAGCTGATCCAACAAGGGGGAAGATCTTGATTCAGTTAAGAGGAGGGGGATCCTAATGGTCATACCAGATATCTGGGAACACTACATCCTTTCAGGTCACTTTGGAGATTGGAGAAGGCACCATAGTCGTGGTGTTACAACACAAGGATGCAGTAGGCATAGCAAAGGTGATCATTGATCACATCAAGGAATCATTCAATGTTCCTGTTGTGCCTTCGACAAATCTAGTAGGGACAAAAGATGCACAAATGCTAACCAGGACCTCAATGGCTCCTACAATGCATGAGGATGTACTTGATCATTTACTGTAGATAAGTCAAGTGATGACCACTTTGTTTGACATCCCTAGCGATGTTACTATGGTACAATCGAAGCTCATCACTGTAAAAGGGAAGTTGGTCATGGCTGAGGTCAGGGCAGAGCATGCAAAAGTTGAGCTACAAAGATTATAAGAAGAGTTCGCTAGCCTATGCACTGAATGATGGGATCCTGCCCATTTCATTACATCAGACCAACTAGAGCAATTTCAGATGGAGTAGCTTACTAAGCTAGAAAAGGAGAGAGCAACTACAAAGCAAGAAAAAAAGATGGTGGTTTAAAATGCCTCTGTTGCAAATGTGCGAACGCATGTGCATAAAAAGGCATTGATTGCTATTCAAGAAGAAAATAAGTAGCCCACTAAAGATAATTCCCGATTGACCATAGTGGAAAA
This sequence comes from Gnetum montanum, assembly GCA_015680685.1. Lineage (NCBI taxonomy): Eukaryota > Viridiplantae > Streptophyta > Gnetopsida > Gnetales > Gnetaceae > Gnetum > Gnetum montanum. The sequence continues at coordinate 584,893 of MNCI01034498.1, read as the reverse complement.
GCAAAAGAACATTTTGGAAGAGAGTGTCCACTAGTTGAGAGAACAACTAGTGAGGGTCAACTAGGATATGAGTCGATTGACCTAAGAAAATAGAACCCTCTCTATGGAGGAGGTATGCGCTATTCGTTCAAAGGTAGCAATCAAGATTAGCGCATGGTAGAATGAGGCCAAGAAACCTAAAAAACTAAAAGAACACTTCTAGGACTAGGTTTGCATGTACAAGGAAATTAATGAGAAGGAAATTAAGATGGCCAAGGCCCACATCAACTCCTTGGTAGTACAAAATTCTAAATGGCATGCCATTTTGGATAGTTATGCCATGGTCCACTAAGTGAAGTTAAAAATAATGACCTATAGATAGAAGATTTGAAATAATACATGATGTTGGCTAACCTTAGGTATGCCAACCTTGCCATGTTAATAGCAGGTCATCCCAGAAGCAAGTTGGAGAAGCAAGTGGTAACCACTTACGCATTGTATCAAAAGGAGTTTACAAATCGAAAGGATGCTTTGCAAAAATTACAAGTGGAAAACTCAAAATTAGAGGAGGTCAAAGCTAACTACTATGGATAGAAAGATGTAGCCTTGAACCTAGCTCGAAGATTGACAAACTATCATGAGCTAAAGAATAAAGCTAGGGCCTTCAAGGGGGAACAATGATAGTTCGCGGCTTGGTATGTCAAGGCAAATCAGATGTTTTCGCAACTACCATGTCCTCAGGATGTACCGACACCAACACACATCGACATAGCAACTTAGATGGTGCAAAACCCAAGAACGAAGGAGGAAAATTACAAGCCTTACTCAATCATTACAAATTCTAGCAGCCTGACAACAAAGAAAAGAGACCAATGGAAGAGCCACAACCTCCAAGCACTACATGAGCCTCCCAGTCTTATATTAACTTATCTTATTTTGTAATAATATGTTCCATTTTTATACTACATCACTGTGGCATGTGAAGAGTCAGTTATTTTATCTATTGTTGAAGTAAGTCAATAATCCCATACCTGCCCAATATTTTGTAAAAGACTTGTTCCTCATCTTTGTTTAACTAGAGGACAAGTTTTCATTCAATCATGGGGGTATGATGAGATGTGATTTGACAAGCCCTGACATCAGATATGCGATGTTGAAGTCCCAATGTCGGGCCTAATAAGTGACGTTGAATACTTGACGTTGCCTCATCTAGACCTTGCCTATAAATACTGCACTTGAGCTTCTAGATGAGACAATTTTTGGCTTAGAATTATTACACATCTCCGAATTAGTTAGTTTGCAGTTTCTCTCTATTATTCCCAGTGCATGCTTGCATTATGATGTTTGTAATTGAATGGTACCTTGATTTGAGTGTGACATACTTGGACACATTACATGACTGGCAATAAAAATTGAGATTACTTCCATCATTGTAGCATCCAGTTAAATTAATATTGTTGTTTTAATTGTTTAATGATTTTCTTAGTTAAACATTTCCATTTATTGTTATTCACTCTAACTATTATTAAGCAAAATGTGTACACCTTAATCATGAGTGTTTAAGTGTAAATACTTAGTCACCCAGAGGTGTATTATTTGGCACAACCAGTGACATACACTAGGTAAGCCCAGAAGTAGCTCCACGAAGTCCAAGACATGTATGGACAATTAAGAGTAGATACCATCACCATAGGCTAACATAGACTTTATTTATCATTATTCATTAGTTAATCAATTTATCTCTTTTTGTCACTAGGAGTAGCATAAAATTAGGAAACATCATATGCCTCACTTTGGGCTAAACCATACATGACAAAGCTACCACTAGTCCAAGTGGGAAGATAGCGAACTGCGATCAAAGCATAACAATCTAGATGCCACAACTAGTCCCATCCACAGAATTTGACCGAATCATGCATGAACGCTTGTGATTTATATGGTTGAGCATAGGGGTACCTCACCACTCATCAATAAGCAAATAGTAAGCAAAAAAAATCATGTGGAATAGCTAGTAAAAGCAACATAAATGTAATGAAAAAGAAAAAGAAATGAATGTGCAATGCAATACAAAAGAAAAACATTACAGAAACTCAGATCTACATAGAAGTATAACATATATGACTAAAAATAAATCTGTAAAATAGAATAAAAATTTTAATAAATTAAGAAAGCCAAATCCCTAAGTAAAAAGAACAACAAATAGATTTGCTACAATGTCAAAGGCAAATTGGTGAAAGAAAAGCTAAAACATAGGAAAAGTAGAACATCCAAGAAAGGAACTTGGGAGAGTACAATAGTAATCCTTAGGAATAAAATTAAGTATCACATATGACAAAAAAAGAGTTATGTTACCTTATTTCCTCTCTCTGATGCATGTGCTTGATGGAGACACCTCAACTAGATAGAATTGCTATAGATTAGGGATCAATAACATGTAATATAAGGGGATTGAATCAAATTTGTGCATTGATCTAGATCTAATGGAATTCTCCATGTGTTAGGAGGACAACATGAAGGGGATATAATCTATTAGTAGGATGAGCAATGGAAGAAATCAAATAACTCCAAGGAGCTAAGAAGCACATAAAGATTTCTAATATGCTGGAAAGTAATTAAATAAAGAATTACTATTTTACGATAAAATTTTTCTTTTAACATTCCAATCCCTTTCTATTTAGGGGTAACCTTCTATTTATAAGCCATAAATGCTTTGTAAATTGCAAAGAAATGATGCATTAGGACCTATAGAATCATCTAGAAGGTTTTAGATAAGAGAAATGATGTGCATAGATTAAGTAGATGCTAAAAACATGGTTAATATGAAAAGTGATGTCAGATATAAAAACAAATCAACCTAGGATGTCAAAGAGCAAAATTACATTGTATGTGAATCATGAGGCTATTAAAAAATTGAAGTCAAAATTTGATGCAGGGAATGCCGCTTGATAGTAAAACTATAAACTTGGGAATAGAAGCATTCCAAAATGATGTTCTAGGTAATGTGAGATGTCATACTTGGTAGATGTTAAGGATAGAGACTAGAAGCTACATTGTTGATGATGCAGGATGTCGAATTCAAAACTGCTAGAGATGGCTTAAGCCAAAAAAACTATAGAGTGAGCCCAAAACTCTAAATTATGTAGAAAAAAGCCAAAGTGGATACAACAATACACACCTCAACTATCTTAGCAGCTGTAAATGTAATAATATTTATCATAATGCTTTCAACCATTACAAGGAGGAATTTCAAATCAGCTACAATAAGGAAAAGTATATTTCTTTAATGTAATGTACTATCCTATATTTTCATCATCATTGATAGGAGTCCTAATCACTTTGAGGAATGAGATTATATCATACGAAATGCAATGTGATCCAGTCATCAACTTCAAAGGTGATGTTGAGTAGATTACCAAGAACACCCATATATATCATTACATTTAATAAATATAAAAGATATTATGGTACATATGATACAAGGAAAACTCATGTTGCTATGGTGAAAAATTAAGACAATATTTATAATTTTAATGAATTTTTATGAATATAATAATAAAATGATAATGAATACATACACATCGCAATCCCTTGTGGGATAGATGCAACACCACACATAAAAAGCAATAAATGGATCTTAGTCATAACCTTGATGGCTTAGCATACTTTCATACAGTTATGATGTTCTTGGATAACAATAAATTGTTATAACTCAATACAATAGAAATGAAATAAATATTTTTACTATTTTATGTTTTAAGGCATCAATAGTATAGAACATAAGGAAAATCATGAGCTTTATTTATTATGCAAATACTAAACTCCACATCAACCAAATGATTTTGGGCTATGTAAATAAGGTAGCACTCTCGCAAAGTCTAGGTGCACTTGTGAAAATGATGACTCGAAATACATACACAATAAGGAAATAAATTAGTTTGCCCAATGGACACAAACTAGATGCCAAAAGGTAAAATGAATCATCTAAGTATGCTAAGATGTGTGTGAGAGCTCATGCTGAGTCTTTATAGTTTTCACAATGTAATGATGAAGGTTCATCAACATTTAAAAGCTAATAGAGATCTATCAATGTAACCTTAATCAATTAGATTGTACTTTTAGTACTTGGGCCTAAACATGATAAGCAAGGGGTGTGGTGATGTAAGGGCATTGATGTAGGGGGTGCATTGACATAGGGGAGTCAACGCATCGCCTCAATCAAGAAACCAAGACCGATCCAAAATGAAACATGAAATATAAAGGAACATACCAGAAGAACCTTAAGGTACCTAAATGAGGTTGAAAACATTCTAAGAAGCTTTAAACATGCACACAAATCAAAATTCTGATACAATAGGTAAAGGAGCAAACTTGGGAAACACAAACCACAATTAAACACACTAGACACAGAGCACATGAAACACTTCCTAAATGTAAGGCTTAAAATAGATATAAAAATGTTTCTCAATCCCTCATCAGTCTCCCATGACTGAGTAAAGCTAGTTTCATAGCTTTAATAACAAAAAAAAAAATAGGAACTAGATACATGACAAGATCAATGTGAAGAAATTACAAAAGTACAATATAAACCATGACCATGTTACAATACAAGCCACCTTACCAAGAAGTGTCAGGGAGGATGATCCAAGACAAAATTATCTTGATGTATCAATGACATGGGAAGAAGTGAGAAGTGCATGATGCAAAAATGTAAAATCACTTTAGCTGTGCCTCAAGGTCTATCACCTTGGCCTTGTGGCTAGGTCTTTACTACATGTCATTCATACCTACACCTTCTTCTACATCATCGATCTTCAAATCATCTCCCATTAGCTCCTTTGACACTTGTTCGGGGGATCTTGTTGGACATGCACTCAACCCAAAAATCAAGAGTATGATTATCTACCTTCGAATCTCTCTCTCAAGGGAGGTCTCTTAGGTACATGTGCTAGATCTAATGATGGGTATTGTTCCTCCTCTTCTTTCAACATCAGTGGTTCTTTTGCAATGTCATAAACTAATAACTAAGATCTCTCAATTCCCTCCTAAGTGAGTCTAAAAAATCCTAAGTGCCCATACTTAAGCTTGATGAGTTGTGAAAATGCTAAAAATTAAGTGAGATCTCCAAGGTATTATACTACCATTGCAAAAAATGACCATAGTAATAATAATAAGTATAATCCTCAAGGGCCACGAGAGAAACATAATCATAACTATGGAATCAAGGCATGCATGGCTAAGTAAACACAAGGTGGAAATAATTTAAATAATCACCAAAATTACAAAGCACATACCTAAATCAATGCCTCTCTCCCTTGTCTAAGTTACAAGGCACATAGCTTAAACCATGCAACAAATGGCAATGGGAAGAAAGAGAAGAACAAATGTTTATAAAATTACTAAGAATCCAATCAAGGATCAAACCAAACAAGCCACAACAGCAACTAACAGATTGAAAAATTAAATCATTTCCTAGATGACATCTAAACTCATGGAATTTGAATCATAGTGTTAAATCTACTTATTTCTATGATCCAAGGATTAGGAAAGAGGGGTTAAAGAAATAGGAGATAAATAGAATACCACAAAGTTGAACAAACAGGCATAACCGAGGTAAGGCAAAAAGGAAGTGTCATCATTAAACGTTAAAGCTCATAGAATTGATACTTACATAAGTGGAAGACTAATCAAGTATTTTATGCCATGTAATCATCACCATCACTAGGAGATAAGCTTAAGCTTACTTGCTCATAATGAGAAGCCACTAAGGATTTACAAGTGGATCCTCCTCATAATAAACACATATCTTTCTTTCCCTTGTGAAACTCGTTGATGGAACACCTATGGATTCCCAATAACTAATGAGAAATCAACATCAAATGTAAGTCCATACCCTAGCATGGTCAAATCTCACTCTTAGATTTATCTGATCAACTTCATGCCACTTGATGAGCAGTGAGGTACCCCTACACTCAACCATACGAATATAAGCATTTCACACATGATTTGGTCAAATTCTAAGGACTGAGTGCCTATGCACCTTTGTGGAACAAGGACAGGTTGGTTGATCGTTGTCTTCCCAAGCTTACCTATATGTCATGATTGTATGGTGAAGGAAGCTTGAGGCATATGATTTTTGTAGCTTTTATGTTTTTATGTCCTACTGCTAATAAGGGAGGAGAGAGAGATAACTAAGTGACTAATTTAACTTAACTATTGATTAACTAGGCTTTAACTAATCCTAACACCTGTATCCATTCTCACTTACTGTACACATCCTGAACCAATGCAACACTACTGGGATTATCAAACACTAATCGTTACAAGGTTACCAAGTGTTACATGCATGCTCGAAGTGATCATACTGAGTGTAATTTAATGATTTTCTTAATTGATCAAAATGAATTACTATGCTAATAACATAAATGTAAAGTGCATAAAATGTGCATAAAATAAAATAAAATAAAATAAAATAAATGCATAAGAAAATAAAATAAAATAAATCTGTAAGAAAACAAATCTCAAGTGCTACAAGGATGAATCAAAGAGCTCGTATTTATTGCCGTACACAAGGTGTGATCAGGTACACAATGATCAAATAAAGATTCATCCACACTTCGACCTCCTGCTGCAGGCACTTGGAAAATACTCTAACCTTCAAAAAAACTATAAGAGTTTCGCTACTTGACAGCTACAAGACTCCTTCCAATTGTGTGCTTGGGCACTATATTTATAGGCTTGGGAGCAACTACTCTAATAATTAGAGTAACCACTCTAATAATTAGAATAAATCGCTAGAGTAACTAATCTAATAATTAGAATAAACTGCTAGAGTAATTACTCTAATAATTAGAATAAACCGCTAGAGTAACTACTCTAATAATTAGAATAAACCACTATAGTAACTGCTTTAATAATTAGAATAACTGCTAAAGTAACCGCTAGAGTAACTACTTTCATCATACCCCCATAATTGATTGAAAACTCGTCCTCGAGTTCCTTACAAAATATTAAGAAGGTATGGGATTATTCACTAATTAACAACTGGCGGTGGAATGGGATGATAGACTCAACGTGCCCAGTGATGGATCAATAAGCATATTACAATATTGTGGTGAACACTCATACATAAATGACATCCAAGCCTTTATTTGGCAACTTGTAGAGAGAGAGAGAGAGAGAGAATGAAGCATGTTGCTGCCAATGCTAAGAGTGCATCTTCCATTGTTTATTCATAGCCATGCCACCAAACTTGTTTCTTTCGTAAATGCTCTAGTTCTAGTCCATCCTAAGTGCTTCCTCCAAGCCCAGTCCATTATTTGTATGATTGCCATATGCACACACAACACAGTCACAAATGAGCAAGGATAGATAAACCACAATGCAGTTGATACCTTGCCTCGATATGAAGCACATTGGCTGAGTTGTGGTTATGGCAGAAACTGGTTCGGAGATTTATCACATGTGACTACCTAAGGTGTAGGGATTAGGTGAATAGTAAAATGGAGAAAATTGAAAAATTTGTGCCAGGGCCCCCATGACTAAGAGCAAATCTCTAGTAGCTATAAGATGGAAAAACATGAGGAACAAGAAAGATAAAAAATATCAATGACAACACCAATAAAATGGATGTCATGGATGGGGATGAAACAAGAAATGATTAATTGCAGGAAATGTTTAAGGGAAAGAAGTTAACAATTGCACCAAAAAGAAATGTCAGTGGGTCCTCCCCAAAGCAGGCTCATGTCCCTTCTACCCTGCCAAACCCACAAACCAAAGAGTCCGTAGGCTCTAGGAATGTCATTTGGAACTAAGAGTTAAAAACTTGCCCACAAGAATTTACCAAAGAAAAAAAATGCATCAACCTAGAACCAACTAATGATAAAACCAGCAATGAGGTGGAATGGGAAGAAATATGGAGAGGAGAGAATGGAATGGAATCCCAAGAACAAGGTTGTGTAAAGCCCCTTGTATATTTCATAGTTAAGATAATTGAGTAGAACTCATCCCAAGTCTAGACTCAAACCAACCACATTCAGTGACCTCGCATCAATACACTTGGCCAATCCATGCTCTTGAAGTAACAAGAATGCTTCCACAAAGATTCACCATCGTTCCAAGGAGAGCGAGATGGAGAAGCAGGAAGCGAGAAAGGGCCTTAGTTAGAGGGAACCTTCAGACATGGGTAACATGTCTTTCCAATTCCATAACCAGTACTTGTAGCTCATATTACTTTATTATGTCTAAGGGTTATGCTTTGAATTGTCACTTTTGTTTTTTTTTTTTTTGTGAGAACTACACCATGCAAAGACTTATTTTTATTCACTCAGCTTCTTGATTTTTGAACAACGTTAGAATGGCAGAAAACCCAAGAAAAAGCATCCAAGCATCCAAGAGAATGACCAGCACAAATGCACCAAATCCCCTTGAAGTCACACCCTTTTCATCCTTTGAGTCTTTCCTTGGTTTGAAAAATACTCAGCCACCAATTCATTGACAAGTTTACTTAGAAAATTGGGACTGTACAATTCCAAGCCAAAGGAGACCATAGAGTTGTATGGATGAGTGGATGGTGTGGACTCATTGTCTGTTTTACCAAAAGAGCCATAGCTTAATATCAACATCATAATTCAAAGGTAAAAACCAAACATTAGCAATCAATATGATATAATTCAATCCATCATCATGAGCACTTGTTAGATGACGAATAAAAGTAAATCAAGCAAACAAAGAAATGGTAAAAAGATGAATGATGGTGTAAAACAAAAATAGGAAAAGTTGAAAGAATGTGTAAAACAAAAAATGTGTAAAACTAAAATTCAAAAAGAACTAAGGGCCTAGAACAGTTAACATAGGTGGCCATCTCCCCCACAACTAAGTTGGAAGGAGGAGATCTAAAATTGTGAGTAGGGTTGTCCATCAAGAAACGTAGCATGTGTATTGCTTGTCCTAAGCTCTTGGAAAGGTTTGGTTTGTTGCACATTGACCAAGAATGGATGTTTCTACTAGCTTTTGTTTCAGAGTTTGGAACGCGAATTCGCATTCCCTAGTCCACTTGTTAATTCCACCAATGGTTTGGCAACCTTTGAAAAGTTCTCAATAAATCTCCTATAGTAGCCAGTATGTCCAAGGAATGACCGAATATCCTTGATAGTTTCCGATTGATGGATAATTCCTTGGATAATTTTGATTTTCTTGGGATCTACCTCTATCCCTATGTGTGAGATTTTATGCCCTAGAACTATGCCTTCTTGGACCATCAAATGGCTTTTCTGCTAGTTGAGCCTCAAATTGGTTTGTACACATCTTTTTAACACTTTCTCCAACTGGTCCAAGGCTTGATCAAAGTTTGCTCCATAACTGGAGAAGTCGTCCATAAAGACCTCCACGCCATTCCCTATCTGTTGTTGGAATATGTTTAGAACTAGTCATTGAAATGTTGCATGGGCATTACACAAGCTAAACGGCATCTGTTTGTATGCGAACATTTCTCCAAGGACTGGTGAATGTAGTCTTGGCTTGGTCTTCTAGGGCTATTTGTATTTGGTTATATCCACTATATCCATCCAGAAAATTATAATAGCGATGCCCTGCGATGGTCTCTAAGACTTGGTCGACAAATGGCAATAGAAAGTGATCTTTGAATGTTGCCATATTTAGTAGCCTGAAATCTATACACACCCTCCATTTACCTCTCTTTTTAAGCACAATAACTAAGGGGCTAACCCATTCGCTATCAGTAATGAGGTATATGAACGTAGCCTTGAGAAGCTGTTTGATTTCTTCCTTAACTACTTGCTTCAGCTTAGCGTTCAATCGCCTCTATGGTTGTCTTTGAGGCTTCATGGAGGGGTTAGTGTAAATTCTATGTTGACATATCCTAGGATCTATTCTAATTAATTCAGGATATGACCATGCAAAGGCTTCTAACCATTTATTTATTACCTTCAGTAGTTCTTCTTTCTGTTGAGGAGCAAGCTAAGTATTGATAATTACCAGTTTTCTATTTTTAAGGAATGTGTATTCCATACCGGTGGGTAATGGTTTCAGCTTAAGGGGCTCCTACTTAAATTTCTTAGGGATTTCAAACTTCCCCTAGTTGATAGTTTCAAGGTTAAGACTTAGAAGTTGGCGGTGGATTTGCTCTAATGCGTCTATGCTATCGATGTAAGCATAAGTCAAACCTTTAGTTGGTTCCATGCATATGAGTGAGCTGCTTTCTTGATCAACTGTTAGCCACTGGGTGTCTTACTATCATGTGGCTACTGCATATAGGCATCTTTGTATGTTAATCACTTGTGCACACTGATTGCATGTAGGCAATGCTAAACTTTGCACCAACCATGACATTTGCACGCAATTACACCCTGTGTTACTGTATGCGATGCACAAAACTTTCTTCTTCTCAATCTTTCTGAATGTATCTTCCTTTGATATTTCTAGGTAAAGATCATGGATTCCTAGGCATACGTTGATAGTGCTTAACCATGCTCTTCCCATTATGATTGGAAAGTCCCCTTTACCGTTGTTTACCTGAATTACTAGGAAGTCAGCTGGGTACGACCACTCACAAATAGTGGTAACAATGTCTTCCACCAGTCCAAATGGGACAGTAATGGACTGGTCAGCCAACTCTAAATGGATGTTGCTCTTTTTCAATGGAGGTAGGTTCTAGGCCTTGTACATTTCTTGAGAAATCAAGTTAACACCGAAACCTGAATCCAAAAGAGCCTTGCCTGATGCATTTCTAGCAATTTGTAAGTATATCAAAGGACTCCCAAGATTAGAGAATTTCCTAGGAAGGTGGCCAACTTTAATCCAATTGATGACGCATGTGTTAGCATGATTGTATGTGTTGAGTGTGGTGATTAGGTTAAAGGGGGCTCTGAAGTTTTGATTGATATTGAGGTGTCTAAGGAATCAGCCACTTGATATTGCATGGGCTTGGTTGGACTGTTGGATCTAAAGAAAGGTCTTTTCTTCATGTGGTTGTCGGAACCAATAGTAGGTTGAGAGTTAATAGCCCTCATGGTGTTACGTTGTTACAACTAGGTATGGATTTCACCTTACATCCTGGGAGCAAGTGGTAGTGGAGCTATTTGTAGGAGAGATGCGACCGGATGAGAAGGATGATATGCTTGCAGAATATCACCTGTAGAAGAGGGAGTCAAATAATACTCGTGGGCTTGGTAGTGAGGTTGAGGAGTGACATGACCAGTAGAGTCACATGGGAAGATTGGATGCTACACATAATATCCATATGAGTCAGGTTGCCGATAAATATAATGTTGCCTTGGTGGTGGCATTCCCCATGATTGTGGGTGCTACCACTGTTGATATTGCTCAAGCGATTGTGGTGGAGTTCCACTGAGATAATATGTTAAGGGTTGGTGGAACTACCTTGGGTTACCTTGAGGATAAGGTAACCTTAAGGATGTTGGCCTTTTATTTAATCATGGGTTAAGTGCATACACCCCAGACTCCTGTAGATGTGAAATTACAGGGCAACATCCCTTAGGATGGTCATGTTGACATATCTCACATCCACTATCATTGTCTATTTCTGATCCACAACCTCTTCAATGATGACAATTTTGCCCTTACCCTTACTACATGCATTTTCAACCTCTTTCTTTTTTCTTTTCTCACTACCTTGCTCTCTAGACTCTTCTACTATGTTAAGAACAGTTTGAAATCTATTGTCTAGGAAATCCCACATTTGGTCTACCTTTGCCAAAACTTCTGATGTCATCTTTTGGATAGGCAAATTTTTCCTATTCATCATCTCTTTGAGTGGGTAGTCTTCTTCATCCTCACAAAATCTTACTTCCCTCTTCCAAAGGGAAGGATCTTGGTTATAGTCTTCTGCACTTTCTCTCTTTTGTAGCTCACCTTCTTCCTTAGCAACTTGCTCCAATAGTCTTTGAATTTGATGGGACCTAAGCTCAAATAGTCTCCCTTAGGCATAAGTCCCAAGGGTTCTTCTCATTTCATGCCTAAGCCCATCCACGAGATGGTGCAGTTGATCCCTTTGCGAATAACCATGACCAGGACAATGATGTAATAGTGCATAGTATCGGCCCATGGTAGCATCCAAGGGTTCATGTCCTCCTTATTTCTAGCCTTATATTTGTTTTCACAGGTTAGACACTCGAGAATAAGTTTGGTACTTATCATTAAATAGTTCTAACATAGTACTCTACCTACGAATGGATTTCGATTCTAAAGACCGGTACCAACTTTCTGCGTCTTTAACTAATGTCTGTGGGAACAACTTAAGTTTTTTCCATTCATTCTCTATGTTCTGTAAGGCACATGCATCATCGAATGCTTGTAAATGATTTGAGGATCAACATTGTATCCCCCTTCAAATCATGGGATGTTGTTCATATCTAATCTCTTGATCCTACTATCTTTCTAATGCCTTGTTGGAATTCTAACAGCCTCAGTTATGTCAAACATACTTCGAGTAGCAAGGAAGGGTTCATCGTGATCGTCTCATCCATGGTGTCTATGATGCCTACGTTGTTCCCTACTCTCCCTTCTTCTATGTCGTGACTCTCTAGAGTGCCCTCATCCCTTTTCCTAGGTGTTTCGTCTATGACTTCCACTTTGCCTACCTCCATCTCCATGTTTTTTTTCTTTATGATCACATCCAGATATTGAAGAAGAAGGTGAAGTAGATGATGAAGGTGAAAAAGAAGGAGAACCGTCATGATGACGATGTCTTCTACCTTCTCTTCAATAGTCTCAGCCTCAATCGTGATTGCAATCAAAATGTCCACCGTTATCATGAGTTCGTGTCCCTTTTTTAGATCCTTTATGCCCATGGGTATCTAAACCTGGGTTATGAATAGTGGAATGAAGGTTCTGATACACAACCCCTTGGCTAAAGTCAAGGGAAGGAACATCGTTGTGTGGGCGACTGCCTGAGGTAGGTTCACCACCCTCATTTTCACTTAAGACGTGTGCGACATTCTCAAACCACTTACACTTCAAAGACTTCTAATGTCTCTCCTGTTGCAAGTTCCTTTGATGTTGTGCCACTGTGGGACAGTATTCTCTCGAGTCATGGTCTTGCACAACGTATTCTACATGTAAGTGTGGCATGCCAATTCGTGCAAGAGTACAAAGAAGCATGCTTGGGACTAAACGATCAAGAGGTAATACTCTATTACCTTCTAAGTCTCACCAACACAGTTGTTCATCTTGATGGAGGATAAAGGTGAAGTCTAGTATATACTCATCGGGATGAATATACACCACTTGAACTTATTGAGGGATTGGCAAATCAACGTCATGTGTATTACGTCGTTGACTATTTCCTGTTTCAGGCGCATTTGTACGAAGAAGGAGACATACTTGTCTATTCAGTGTGCGATGTATTCTTATTTATTATTTTCTCAACTAACCCTAAGGGGTCGTTCCAACAATGTGAATGATTTCCTAAGTTTTAATTAGCACACAAACAACTAATTCCTTGGCAACGACGGCAATGATGAGCGGCAAGGTACCCCTACACTCAACCATACAAATACAAGCATTTCATGAATGATCCGGTCGAATTCCAAGGACTAAGTGCCTATGCACCTTTGTGGAACAAGGACAGGTTGGTTGATCGTTATCTTCCCAAGCTTACTTGTATGTCATGATTGTAAGGTTAAGTAAGCTTGAGGCATATGATTTTTATAGCTTTTATTTTTTTATGTTCTATTGCTAATAAGGGAAGAGAGAGAGATAACTAAGTGACTAATTTAACTTAACTACTGATTAACTAGGCTTTAACTAATCCTAACACCAATATCCGTTCTCACTTGCCGTATACATCCTGAACCCATGCAACACTACTAGGATTACCAAACGCTAATCATTACTGGGTTACCAAGTGTTACACGCATGCTCGAAGTGATCGTACTGAGTGTAATTTAACGATTTTCTTAATTGATCAAAATGAATTGTTGTGTTAATAACAGAAACATAAAGTGCATAAAATGTGCATAAAATATAATAAAATAAAATAAATGCATAAGAAAATAAAATAAAATAAATGTGTAAGAAAACAAATCTCAAGTGCTACAAGGATGAATCAAAGAGTTCGTCTTTATTGCCGTACATAGAGTGTGCTCAGGTACACAATGCTCAAATAAAGATCTGTCCACATTTCGACCTCCTACTGCGGGTAGTTGGAAAGTACTCTAACCTTCAAAGAGACTACAAGAGTTTTGCTACTTGACTGCTACAACACTCCTTCCAATTGTGTGCCTACGAACTATATTTATAGGCTTTGGAGCAACTACTCTAATAATTAGAGTAACCACTCTAATAATTAAAATAAATCGCTAGAGTAACTGCTCTAATAATTAGAATAAACTGCTAGAGTAACTACTCTAATAATTATAATAAACCGTTAGAGTAACCGCTCTCATCACCACCCACAACAATGCACTAGAATAAATAAAGATATATGTAAAATAAATTAATAGATAATAGAGAGAATGTGAGAGTACAACATCACTGGATCCTCAACCAATAATTTAATTAGCTCATAGAATCATGTGAGCATGTCCTACATCCTGTGAGAGATCCACTACTTATTCACTTTGCAGGGATAGAGCTCCAAGTTCCCCTTCTATGTGCAAGGTCACACCTACCACTACCATTGTCATCTAGCCTTGATTGTTTTGTGGTCCAAACATTGGTGAAACTAAGCTAAGAAGACATGTCACAAATCATCTAGTAGTCAAGATTCTTATTTGATTTTCCTCCATCTATACATGTATGTACAATAGGTTTCCCAAATTTGGCTTTACCAAAAACCTCTTGTTGATCCCTTTGGTTGTCCTAATTGCTCGTAATCCCAATTGTGATTACAATGTTATGATCAAGAAATGACGGACATGTTCATGGTTTGGATTAATGATTACATATTTTGAAACATGGGAGCAGATGGATTTAGGGATCAAGTGGAAGCAACAATTGACATTACCAAAGTTTGCTAAGAAAGAGACTTACAAGGCTTCATGGCCATGGGTGGTGATGAGTGGTGAGGTACCCCTACACTCAACCATACGAATATGAGCGTTACACGCGTGATCCAGTCGAACTCCGCAGATGGACTAGTTGTGGAATCTAGATAGTTAGCCTTAGGTCGCAGTTTGCTGTCTTCCCATCTGGACTAGTATTAGCTTTGTCACATATGGTTTAGTCCAGAGTGAGGTGTATGATGGGTTTCTACTCTAATGCTAAAGCCTGAAGGCAATGGAAAGTAATATTAACTAATTTGGGAGAGAGAGAGGGTAAGAGAATCTAATCTAGCCTAAGTGCGATGAGCATCCATTCCTTGATTATCCATATACATCTTGGACTTCGTGCACAACTACCACTGGGATTACCAAGCGCAGATCCTAGGTACGCTACTGGGTTACCAAGTAGTCATACTTAAATGCTCGTAATCAAGTCGTACTCATTCCACGTTTTAACATGAGATAAGGGTGAGAGGATATTAACTAGGAAAGCAGTAAATAAAAATTAAATAAATAATTAATCTAAGTGAATGCTACAATGATTAAGTAATCTCGATCTTTATTTCCGGTCATGTGCGTGCCCAAGTACATCACACTCGAATAAGGATGCCATACAATTACAATCACCACACTGCGGGCATACACTAGAAAATAATTCTATCTCTGGAGGGATAAAACTGTAAGAGTCTAGCTAAGGTCTAAATCTAAGTTGCCTAAAACTGGGAAAGCCGCCTCTTATTTATAGACATTGCAGCGGGTCGTAATATCGCGTATGCGATATTGCGATTGGCATGTGATATCACGTATAGACATTGTAGCGGGCCGCAATATCGCGTATGCGATATCGTGACTGGCATGTGATATCGCATACGCGATATCGCGGTCACCCTAAATGATGACTCATCATACCCCCACAACTAAATGAAAACTCGTCCTCGAGTTACAGTGATTACACAATGGATAAGTATGGGATTATTAGATGGGAAAATGGGATTATGCTATAATGTGGAATGAAAACAAAACAAAGATATAACACATAGAATGTTCTACATCTACAAAAATTTTGGAACTCATGTAGCTCTAGGTGGCAATGGCTCCTCCATTGGTGCCTTCCATTTGTCTTGTGCTCCAGGCTTTGAGGCTTGATGGCATTGAAGTATGGCCTAGAGCTTCTTCTCTTCAATCTGAAGGTCTTGCACTGTTCATGCTAATGTTCCAACATTTGATGGAGTCGGCACTTCCCACAGATAGGGTAGTTGCAGAAACATTTGGTTGGCCTTGACGTACCAAGCTATGAACACCCTTCATTCCTCTTCATAGGCTTTGGCTGTATCCTTGTGCTCCTGAAAATTTGCTAGTCGTCGAGCCAAGTTCGTTGCGACATCTTTCTATCCTTGGTAGTTGGCTTTTACCACCTCAAGTTCAAAATTTGCAACTTCTAGTTTTCCCATTAGCTTCTTACGCTTTGCAAATTTTGCTTCATATTTGATGTGGGTGGTTGCTACCTGCTACTTGAGCTCTGACCTCGAGCACCAAGCTGTTAACATGGCAAGGTTGGCATATCTTAGATTTTCCAATTCCATGTATTCTATTAAATCCTGAATTTGCAGGTCCTGGCTCTTGACTTCTGCTTGGTGGTTGAAGGCATATGTGTCCAATATGGCTTGCCAGTCAGTGTGTTGAGCACTGATAGTGTTGATTTGAGCCTTGGCCATATGGATCTCCTTTTCAAGGATCTGTTTATACATCCCCACCTGATCGCAGAAGTGCTCCTTGAACTTCTCATGTCGTTTAGCCTCATTTTAATAGCTGACTGTTGATGAATGGCACGTACCTCCTCCATCAAGAGGGTTTGATTTTCTCTGGCTAAACGACTTATGTCTCGGTTGACTCAGATGAATTATTCTCGTAATTGATGAAAGTGTTCATCAAGAATGTTCTTTTTCTTTTCTATAGTGGTCAATTGAAGGTTGTCTGCAACCAGTTGCTTATTTTCTTCTTGTAAGGCCTTGAGTGCCTTAAGATGCGCATGAGTTTGTGCCTATGCTGCGGAGGCATCCCAAACAGGCTTCTCTTTTTCATCAACCACCCTTTTATTTTTGGCTATTAGCTTGGTTAGCTGCTTAGTTCTAAAATTATCTAGCTAGTCTGTGGGAACAAATTGCAGAGGATCCCACTGTGCTACTTGTAAGGCCATGAGCTGCTCTTGTAGTTTCTGCACTTCAGCTTCAACATGCTCAGCCCTCACTTCTGTTAAAACCAGCTTCCCCTTTGTGGAAATGAGGTCTGATTGAATTGTTGTAACATCCTAAGGGATGTCATTACCTGCCATGTTTGGAGCAATCTATCAAGCGCATCCTCATGTTCCGCAGGAGTCATTGAGGTTCCGGCCAAAGTTTGAGTATCCCGTGCTCCTGTGAAATCTGTCGATGGCATAACAGGTACATTAAAGGATTCTTTGATGTGGTCTGCAACCACTTTTGTAGCTCCCGCGGCATTTTGGTGTTGCATGACCACCATTGTGGCCCCTTCGCCAATTTCTAATTACACCTGGAAAGATGCCATGTTTCCTAAGATCTGTTGTGACCATCTACTTTTCCCTCCTCCTGTGTGAATAGATACCTCTTCCCTTGTGCGATCCAATGAAACAGTAGGCTGAATGGCATCATTGATGACGCGGAAGAGGTTTACGTCATCACGGCTTCCCCAACTGACCGTCTCAACAATGGCCCTAAGATGGCTCATCGACGATCTGTAGTCTTCTGGCGGCTATTGATCCTAGCTTGTGCTGGGTCCTACTTCCTGTTGTTGGCTGGGACCCGTGCTTGGAGGTTGGCTAAGTCCTGCAAGTTGAGTTGCAGTTGGTCCAGCCATCTGTTCTTCTTCTTGTTCTGGTGCCAGTTCTTCACCAGTGCTTTTCCTTGGAGCTGGCGCCTTTAGCAATTCAGCATATGAAGTAGTTTGGGCTTTGTAGAGGACATTATTGGTGTACCCCTGAATACCAACACATCAGCAAAGCTTTCTGATAAGACAAGGAAAAGATAGCACCATTTTCCCTATCTTTCGTTCCTTGAATCGCCTCAGGATCTCTATTAAATATAGATGGGTCAGGTTAGCGTTAACCTTTCCCATCAGCACTGCACATCCTCTAGCCGCATACATTGATATTCTTTTTAGGCCCTTTATGGGGAAGAGGTGATATGTTCCAATTTTGAAGTAAATCCTCTCTTCTGTTGTCAACTCACCAAATATTTTATCTCTGCCATAAGCCTTCTCCAACCAATCCTTTCATACATCGGGGTTTGAACGGGTGGATAACTGAGCAACTCTGGGCCCTGTATTTGGGAGGTTTAACACTTTCGAAGTGGCCTGCATGAAGAAGTCAACTATCACACCACAAATATTAATAATGGTGCCTTGCTCCCTATTATGCCAAAATTGGTACGTCTCTCATAGGTACCAGGCACTGCTTTCAAGGAGGATAGGCCATAAGGGAGACCCTTTGAGGTGATCCCTAACAGCCTCAAGAGCGAACTCTACAAATGATTCAATGTTCAATTCCACAATCACCACAGCGAATTTGAACTTCTCGTGGATGGCCTGAACACAATCTTGGGGCAACGTGAGTTGTTGTCCCTATCCAGGTGCTGCAGCAGCTCCTCCTTCTGCCTGCCCAAACCATACGGTAGAAGGATCTTCTTGATGAATGCTAAATGATTGTTCCTCTTGTTCTACATGTTGTCCGGTAGGACCTTGTCTTCCAACTCTCCAAGGTCATTTGCTTCCACCTTGAGAAGGACCTTCCTGTTGTCCACGTTTGGAGGCCATCTGCAATCACACAGGGCTAAGCGTTAGTAAGGTTGTTTTTAAAGTGAGGTTATACCTTACTACTTGCCTTAATTAATGATCTTATGTTATCACATGCAATATTGCTTGAAAAACTTTAATAATGAGTCCTATGACTTAGGTGGTTCCCATTTTAGTTTCCCGGCATACCTAGGGATTAAATGATTTTAGGCACACTTATTCTAAGTGTTATAGTTAATTACCCTAAATGATGTCCTTTGGGCGATGATAAATTCCAAAAAAGTTAGGCACTTTTCGGAAGATGTCCCTCCCCCACGACTAAGCTGAACACTCCAGGTTCAAGCAAGTTTAGACGAAATTAAAATCGGAAAACCAGCGAGCAAGATACAGTTAGAAATGCAAGGCTTGCTCAATCGCAAGTCGTAGAGAAAAAATTTGAAAACTCCCCCATGTGAATGGCAAAAATGATGTTAAGTGTTGCAGGGGGGCTCACCTATTTATAGGTTGCGGGGATGCGATATCGTGTACGATACATCGCATACACGATATCACGACCCTAGTGACATGAGGCACAATAAAAATACCGAATTTTTAAAGGATTTTCTTGAAATCAACGTGGTAAGCTAAGGACATTAGGCTATTATGATGGAGTTCTAGGGTAATTCCATTAATTCGAAAGGCACAATTAATGATGATGGTGTGGATTTTATCAATAGAACCTTGGGTGGGAGAAAACGGGTATGTAATGGTACATAGTAGTAGGGAAAGAAAATTGTTAAAATTATACTAAGGGTAAGAAATGGTGTGTGTGAGCTATGTCATAAGTGAAGATTACAAAGTATTACACAAGTGGGTCCTCCCCAAAGCAGGTTCCAACCTATAATGCCCTTGTGTAACCACACTTAAAGTGTCTGTGAGCACTAGAAGGATTAAATGTAATCCGCACTAACTCCACAAAACACACACATGTAAATATCACTGAAATGAGGTAAGAATTCTATGTTACACACGACACAAGCTATAATTACACAAATAGTGAGGTGAGATGAAGTATAGAAGGGATCGTAGAGATTGGGACATGAGGTAACTGACCCAGGGCATAGTGAATCCTGCATGAAAAGCATGATTAACATGTCATTAACCCATCGTTCCAAGATCAGGACCAAGTCCGTTCCTTTGACCAGTGACATCGCATTGTTTCATCCCATGATGAACAACTATGAGAGTACCATAACAACAAGGTGTACGATCACTTGGTATTTTGTGCAAGGGAGGAGTGATTTTTGTTTTGTGGCACTTTTCTTTTTCATTTTCTTTTTCTCTTTCTTTTTTTTTAATACTAAATCCAAAGAAGCTGCTAACCTTCAGGCATGGGTGCATGTCTTTCCAGTGGGACCCCCTAGAACAACATTAGATTTTTGAGTGCCCTTTTGATTACTCTTACTCCCATTTTTCATTAAATCTACAAGGATCTTAGTACAACCAGGTTGGATGATAACTCCCACAGACGTTACCAAAGAGAATCCACAAGTCCCCTTGATGTCACACCCTAATCATTCACTCTTGGTCCATCCTTCTTCATTCTGGGTACAATGAACACAAAATTAATTTTAAGTTTCAAAAATGTCAAGAATATCACTATACCCTCAAACAGAACCTCTTATTTGTAGAGTGGATGAGTGGGTGTAATGGGCTCACTGTCCACATAATTGATCACTCGAGACACAATAGCATAAAACACACCTCAACCAACAATCCGCATGAGTGTTTTATTCATAGATGAGATTACTTACAAAAAACATAAAAAGACAAAAACACAAAGAGATAAAACAAGAAATTGAAAAATGAAAAACTGGAAAAAAAAAAGTTGTAAAATTAAAGAAAATAAAACATGGTTATTAATCCTACTTGTTATTAGAATGGGGGATATCCCCCATAACTAATCGGTTGAGGATGGTAAGGATTAATAAATGGAAGATGAGGATCCTTGAATGTTGGAAGTATTGGGGCCAGGTCATACTTACCCCATCAAGGTTCACACACTTGATTATAATGAGCATAGTGGGGCAATTTATACGATGTAGTTCCTAGATAACGAGTTGACCGACTATGATGTTTGGGACTGTTAGATGGTATGCAAGGATTGGGATGATGCCTTCCATGGCTGTGTTCATTGGGTCGTATTGTTGTTGGAGTGTAAGTTGGTGGCCCTGCTGAAGTAACATGAGGTGTTGGGTTTGAAGATAAGGGTGCACCACAGTGTTGGGCTTGTGCTGAGTTGTAGGATGCACTGGCCTCAAAATTGTGTTGTCCCTTCTTACGGCCATGTTTAAAGAATGGATGCTTTTGATGTTGAGGAGGCTTCCCACTACTGTTGGTAGTAGTAGCACAAGTGACGTTCGTAGGTTGTTGCGGTGGTGCAAACACCTTAGGAACCATTGGTGGCACTGTGGAAGGAGGGAAAGGATGAGAATGTTGAAAGTTAGGAGGAGTATAGGGTGCACAAGGTGGTGGTTGTGTTGAAGGCATGGGCTGATAGCATTGTGGAGAATAGTAATGTGGTGAGATAAAGTGTGTTGGCCCAACTAGAGAAACAGGATGTTGAACAAGATAAGCATTTAGATTCAGATGATATGAAGGGTGTCTCTAGTCTAGTGGTGGTCTCCCCCATGACTAGGATTGTTACCACTGTGATCAAACACAATATCTCTGTATGAACTCTGGATATAATGTGTTTCCCCAATGCTCATGCAAATGTAACAATATTGGGCATTAGCCCTTGGGGTGATCATACAAGCATATGTTGTATTCATATGTATGATTGGTAGTTGAGCTCTTATTTTCCTTATTCTTTCTTTCCAATTGTCTAATGTTTTGTCCTGCTTCTTGGGTTGTCAAAAATCTATCTCCAATAATGTTGATAAATTCTCCACACTTTTGATATGTCCATTCCAACATCTTATTGATCTTTGCCTCGACTTCTTCTAATGTTTGTTGTGTTGGAAAAGATGATGTTTCCACCTTGAGATTGGTTGATTTCTCCTTTTTATGATCATGGACCTTTGTTAAGTTGAGATTTTGGTCCCATTGATGTTTTTCAACACTCTCCCATTTAGCCATTTCCCCTTCTTCTTTTGCTACCCGCTTAATAAGCTCTTGGACTTGATGGATTTGTAGTTCATATAGTCGACCTTGGGCGTACATTCCTAAGGTCCTCTCTTGTTTCATTACGTAGCCTATCAATGATATGGTACATTAGCCTTTCCTCGAAGAACCCATGGCCTAGACAGTTGTTTAACAGTGAATAATCTTTCTAAGGCCATGTCCAAGGGTTCATATTGTGCTTGTTTCCATCCTTGGATTTGTTTCCTCAAGGCTGACACTCTTGTGTAGGTTTGATATTTTTCGTTAAATACTTCTACCATTGTTGACCAACGCCGTATCGAATTTTGTTTTAACAATCTATACCATACTTTTGCTTGGTCAACGAGTGTCATAGGAAAGAGCTTAAGTTTTTGCCAATCGTTATCAATGTTGTTCCATGCGCAGGCATTGTAGAAGGCTTGTAAATGTTGATGAGGATCTAAGTCATAGCCTCTGAAAATTTAGGAAAGTTGTTTACATCTAGCTTGGGTAGACGGCTCTCTTTACGATGCCTACGTGAAATTCGAACAGCCTCTTGTATTTGTGTTAGGCTTGTAGTGGGCAGTAGGGGTTCATCGTCATCGCATAAGTTATGCTTTTGTGTGTTGGGATGATGTTGCTTTCATTCATGTTTATAAGAAACCCCCACTTTAGGTTGTGTACTCTAATCTTCATCATCATATAGTTCGTTGCTTCTCCAATGAACTTCCTCACTAAGTGTGGCATTATTATCGTCTTGTAGGAGAGGCATAGTTGCAAAGTTGTGTGTGAATTTATATGTGACTTTTAATAATTATTTCTTTCTAAAAGATATATCGTTAAGTCCTTTACAGTGACCTTGTATGATATAACTAATCTAGATAACTAGCACCGTCCCCGGCAACGGTGCCAATGATGAGTGGCGAGGTACACTTATACTCAACCATACGAATACGAGCGTTACATGCGCGAACCGGTCGAACTCCGCAGACAGACTAGTTGTGGCATCTAGATAGTTAGCCTTAGGTCACAGTTCGCTGTCTTCCCATCTAGACTAGTATAAGCTTTGTCACGTATGGTTTAGTCCAGAGTGAGGTGTATGATGGGATTCTACTCTAATGCTACTCCTGAAGACAATGGAAAGTAATATTAACTAATCTAGGAGAGAGAGGGTAAGAGAATCTAATCTAGCCTAAGTACGATGAGCATTCGTTCCTTGATTATCTGTACAAATCTTGGACTTCGTGCATGACTATCACTGGGATTAACAAGCGCAGATCCTAGGTACGCTACTGGGTTACCAAGTAGTCACACTTAAATGCTCGTAATCAAGTCATACTCATTCCGCGTTTTAACATGAGATAAGGGTGAGAGGACATTAACAAGGAAATTAGTAAATAACAATTAAATAAATAATTAATCTAAGTGAATGTTGTAATGATGAAGTAATATCGATCTTTATTTCCGATCATGTGCGTGTCCAAGTACGTCACACTCAAATAAGGATGACGTACAATTACAATCACCACACTACGAGCATACACTGGAAAATAATTCTATCTCTGAAGGGATAAAACTGCCAGAGTCTAGCTAAGGTCTAAATCTAAGTTGCCTAAAAATGGGAAAGCTGCCTCTTATTTATAGACATTGCGGTGGGCCGCGATATCACGTATGCGATATCACGACTGGCATGCGATATCGCGGTTGCCCTAAATGACGACTCATTAGGTGGGGATGGATTAGGAGATTTTCTTAGACTATTACATCTGAAATTCAAGTAGTCTAGGCAATGGGCTAAACATGAGAATGACTTACATGGGCATGGTTCAATTACTTATTTTGGTTTTAATTTGAGCAATCATATGATTGGTCTAGGATGGTAAATATACCAATTTGTATGGATTAATAAGCTTAGAGTTACATTGCTCTTCTCATCACTTCTTCTTCTTATCATTATTATTTTATTATTTTTCTTTTCTTTTCTTTCTCATATTATTGTTTTATTTTATTTTATTTTTATTTTCATTTCATCATCATTGTTCCATCATTCTTTATTGCTTATTTCTTTCATAAAAAGAGGCTTTTCAAATGGCACATAGAAATCATGGCAATTATTAGAGTGTCGAATCACACCCTAGAGTCTTCAACTTACATGAACATAAGAATTCATCCCTCACTACATTACATGCATAGGTTTATAAGATCATAAATCTCTTCTAACTAGGGTGGCTAGGCATGGTGAACATGTGTACCTTAGTCTAATCACACAGGTTATACCCATCTAGTGGTCATAGTAACCCTCAATAACATACCCTTTTCTTACTAGTGATCAAGAACTCTTCTAGGATTTAGGAGTTCACACCCTAAGGCATGAATCCACCATTTGCCCATGGTTCCAGTAGTAGTAGCTTTGACAACTCATAGTACGAGTCCAAGCTCCTCACTAAATTTAGACCTAGTTTAGAAGTGATGGATAGAGGAAAAGTAGGTGGATGAATCCTATGGGATGGAAATTCCATTAATCAAGGCTCTAGATTAAACTCATTTAGCATTCTTGCATCATCATCACATCTGTAACTCACCTAACCATCATTGGCTTAATAAGTGAGCATTCATAAACTACATTAATTGATTTCCCAAGTGATGAGACGCAGATTGCACAAGCCGCGATATCGCGTATGCAATATCGCGGTCCACCGCCATATCTATAAATAAGAGGTGGCACTCCCTTCATTTTCAAATCCTGGCTAGAAGTAGCGAAGCTCTGGCAGTTTGAACACTCCAGAGTTAGATTAATTTCCCATGTGCCCGCAGTAGGAGTCCTAGAGTGAACGGCTCTTTATTTGAGCAACTTTGTAACCTGAACACAAGTTGTGTACAGCAATAAAGACAAACTTGATTGGATAAACCTTGCAGTACATGGTTTTATTTTCTTGTTATTTATTGCTTTCCTAGTGCGCACGAGTACGACTTGATTATGAGCATCTACGGGTGTGTACGGCTAATCAAGGAATCGGCTACTCGTCGCAACGTGTGAGTACGACTTGATTACGAGCATTGGACTACTTGGTAACCCAGTAGTGTATTCCAAGGTCTGCGCTTGGTAATCCCAGTAGTAGTCCAATGTGTACGGCTGGTCAAGGAATTGGCTACTCATCGCTAGGTTAGAACGTGTGATAAGTACGACTTGGCTACGAGTGCCCACGGGTGTGTACGGCTAGCCAGGGAATCGGCTGCTTATCACACTTAGGCTAATTATGTGCCTCAGTACGACCACTTCGAGCACTTGCGTTACATGTGGTGATCCCAGTAACGATTAGCGTTTGGTAGCCATAGTTGCATAGTTCAGGGTGTGTCCAGTAAGTGGGAACGGATGCTGACGCTAGTTAATTTAGACTTAGGACATTAGTTAGAGTTAGTTAGTTTCTCAACCCTTTCCCTCATAGCTTAGGAGATAAACTGAAAAATACCAAAAAAATCACATACCTCAGACTT
>MNCI01034498.1:537050-553679 GCA_015680685.1 Gnetum montanum | reverse complement strand
TGACGCTAGTTAATTTAGACTTAGGACATTAGTTAGAGTTAGTTAGTTTCTCAACCCTTTCCCTCATAGCTTAGGAGATAAACTGAAAAATACCAAAAAAGTCATATACCTTAGACTTGCTTAACCATACACCGTGACACATACAAGCAAGCCTGGGAAGACAACGAACGATTAACCCCAAGTGTTTCTTGTGGCGTGAAGGCATTTAGTCTGTGGAGTTCGACCGGATCGCATGTACATGCTCGTATTCGTATGGTTGAGTGTAGGGGTACCTTGCCACTCATCACCAAGTTTACTCAAAATACACTCCAAAGAATATAAAAAAATCAAATTGATTAATCATTAATATAAAAAATAAATACACACAAAGATTCATACTAAAGAAATATCAAACCAAAATTGATAGATTTGTATGCTCAAAAAATGCATCAAAAATCACATCAAACCAAAAGAATAAGAAAATTATAGAATGATATATCATTAGTTTCAAAAAATATGCATACAAATACATACCAAATAAACAAACCATATACTATTGCTAAAGCCATTACATGGAGCACTCTTCCCCTATGATTGAGTTCAAGGCTAGTACCTAATAACCTTCTTTTTTATTAACATCACCTAATAATTTAGGTGAATGAGATGTTTCATAGCATTCCAGGTGTTGAAGTTCTTCTTTAAAAGCATAATCCTCTTAGTTCTATTTCTTTAAAGATGATAGTAAGAATGGACATGAGCATGAATCCTAACTAACCATCATGAACTTCTTTCTCTTATGAAAATGCTTTCGTCTGTGAGGTGATGAATTTCTTGCCATGGAAGAAACATAATTATTGTGGTACTTTCCAATAGTATATGATGATGGAACATGAGGATAGTACCTTGCATTAAGAAATTGTACATGTGTTAATTGTGGCTAATTTAAAGTTCACTCTTGCTATGGCAAAGAGGACCATGTTGGACATTATTGGACCTGTGGCTACTTAGATAGTTTTGGTGGATATGGCTAATATTAAGGGGGTATTGCATAAGGTATTTAGTTCATAGCCTATTAGGTTTTATGGTAGAAAGAATGATGCCACAAGGAAGATTATTGTGATGTAGATAGAGCACTTCATGATGCGAAGATCCAGGGATTAGATTCCATTCCTTGTTGAAGCTATGGCTGAAAAAATGAATCACAATGATAAGAAATTGGATCATGGTAAGGTCTCTTACCCTTTATTTAACTTTAACTACTTCTACCTTGAGGTGTAGCTACCTTTACAACTATTTCAACAACTTTATTTTCCAAATCCTTAAGACTAAATGTTATCTTCTAACTTAATGCATCCGAAACTTTATCAACAACATTGGTAAGCTCTACCAATGTATTCTTAGTTTTAATGCTTTCTTGAATAAAGGTTTCAAGAACATCAGAAGGTTGAATCTTACATTCAACATTCTTTACATTCTTCTAACATTTGGGATTTGCTTTGACTTCCTTTGCATTAGTATGCCTATGTCATTTACCTTCTAATTTATTCACGACATCTAACATAGTAGTAATTTAAGTCACTGACCTTTGGTAAAGATTACCCATGAGATACATATCCACCCTTTCAGGAGTTTCTGGTTGTAGTTCTTTACTACGTGCATTAATTGGCCACATTTGCTAAACCCATGGTTTGAACATTGATTGAAGATGCAGTTATAGCTTTCTATGGCCACATCCAATTATCCATTAGTATATTGTTTCCATCCTACTATCTTCTGTTAGTGACCATTTGGGACCGGCAACGTTTAGCCTTCAATCTCGTGACTTGGATCATGGGAAACGAAGGTGTTTCTTAAAACAAAGTTTAGGTGCTTGCTGGTCTCTAGCAACACCAAGGCCCAGATATCTCCAAATAAATTGAGTGGTTATAGAGCAAACTAAGCATGGATGTGTAGTTGTTGTTGTGATTGTTGAAATGGTTGGGTTTGTGTATGAAACTGTAACTAGCTATTGTAACAGAAATTCAACTAACTTTGTCGAATGTTGTGAGTTATTAAAAATTCCTATTTTGTCAAGTCACTTAATTTATATAATCCCTATAGTACGTTGCTTGAAACAAATAAAATTTCAAAAAAATGCTTGAGCACAATTCTGCCAAAATCTACTTCTAATTTCCCCTAGAGAAAAAGTTCTACAAGAAAACTAGCAATAGAGTAAGATTCAATGGGTTTTAGAAAGAGAAAAGAAAAGAAAACAAATTTGTGTGAAACCTCAAACATTTAGGCAAGATAAATCGAACATGATAAAACACTTCGTAATAAAGCTATTCCAATTCAATTTAAGTATTACAAATTGTAAAAGACACTCTTATTTAACTACCAAAATGCTTTGTAAACAACAAAGTACAAACTTTTATTTGGCTAGTTAATAGTTGTCAAGAATTGCAAACAATAGAGCTTTTAGAAAAAATTGTCAATTTCAAGATTGAAATATCAAGGCAATAAACTTTGAAAAAAAAAGAAGAATCTATTTCAAGCAAGTCAAAGTATCAAAGGTCTTTTGAGACCCTCTAGACTCAAATAGGAAATTTTATAAAGACATTACTATTAAATTGCTTAAGATGCTTTTCAAAGACAACATAAGCTCTTATATGGCAACCAAATAGAAGTCTAGAACTACACAAAAATAGAGCTATAAGAGCAATTTAGAAAATCCGAAAACTAAATGCCAAGCATGATACTATCTAAACCATTAGCTAAACAACTAAGACAAAATGGGAAGAAAAAAAGAACTTACGAGATTAAAACAAAGCAGCTGAATTGATGCCTTTAGCAAACCATGTTTTACAATCTTCAATATATTTCTTCTTGATCTTCTTTCAAATTTCACCCCTTTTCATTCTACCCTTTTTAGCAAACTCTTTTTATAGTGACTTCATGGTAGTTACAATCATCATGAGAAGTTGAGATTAGTTACAAACATTATGGGGGTTAATTATAACTACCATAGAGTTAAATGCTATAGTTTCCAAGTGTTCAATTTGGTAGTTACAACCACCTGATTAATTATAACTACTATAATTAACTAGTGTTCAATTCATATGGAACTTTCAACAATTGTCCCATAACTTCCCTTTCCTTTTAATGATAACGTTTTTTTAATCAAAGCATGTATATAATATTTGTGAAATGAAAAATTTTTGAAGCCAAGATTCCCTTGAAAATCAAAATGAGAAGAAGCACCGCGCTATTATATTTTACAAAGGGAATATTCCTTAAAAAGCAACCAAGTTCTCCAAAGAGTCAAATATCGGGCCTTGAAATTGCGCCAGCGAAGAATATTTTCCTTGAACATAAGGTACAACCTTAACATCGCTGCACTTCTTTCTCGTTATTGAATCTGCAACGTGTTTGATGCCAATAAGTGTAGGTAAACGGAGTTGCCGGCAAAATAGGCGGTAGTACATGTGTCGCGTCCAAGAGCTGTGCAGAAGCAAACCGCCTGCCACAACTATTTCATTCAAATTCGAATCCTAAAATTCCCCTTTCCCAACGATCCACTCAAAAACGAATACAACGCCTGCTGCTAGAAAATATGGGCGCTGGGCCGAGAGGTAGGGTTTCTAAGTTCTTATTCACGAGCAGAGTCATCACCATGATGAACAGCAGCAGCAGCAACCAAAAGGAGAATAGCCCAGATACGAGCCGGCGATCGTGGATGTTCCATTCCAGGGTCTGTGAATCGGCGCAGGCTTTGGGAGTTGCACTGAGAGATTCTGGTAAACGGCCTACGGGCTGCACTGCAGCCCTTTTTTAAACCACGCCGGACATTGCTGCTTCCGCCCAAAATTCTGGGCGCCGTCGGCAAGGAGCTGGCCATTTTGGCCGTTTCAACCGGCTGTTTGCACGAAGAAACAATATGCCGTCAGATTACAGAGTATGATCGACCAAAGCAGAAACCACTAATCACGAATTTCATTTCAGTTTCGTCGGACAAAGAAATCTGAGACTGCCGCAAGATAAATTAAACCTGCACCTCATGCCAGACTTAAACCAAGATACATGGAAGCACGAACATAATCCTGAACAAACAGCGCACTGAGAGCCTGCAAATTCAGATACTATACTGATCGCTAGTCCATATATATTATTGGAATGTTACTGCTCTTTCATTTTACTGAGTCAGGCTGCAAAACTGCTGACCACGCGCGGGTAAAATGTGAAATTATGGAGCTGCTCACGGAGCGTCTCATTTGTCATTCAAGTCGTTTTCTACGGTTGTCGGGTACAGCAATCCATTGCTAGCGTATTTTTCACATTTTCCTTGCTGCTATTTGCCTTTCATCATGCGGGCTTCTTCCTTTTTTTTTTCTTTTTTTTTTTTTTGTGATTTTTGCTTTCATGTCTTTGCCTGTAAAATGAAAAGTACATCTAATACTCTTGCCGACCTAGGATTTGGTTTATATGATAAATTTCCAAGTTAATCTATCATATAAAGGAAATTCTCTGCATAATAAAGGTTAGTTGAAGGCCTTTTAGTCCTTAACAAAATAGCTGTAGCAATTGTTGTAATGTTTCCTAAAATTTGCACAATTTGCTTATCCTTCATTGCCTTTGAATTATAAATATCTTGGCCCCTAAGTGCTCGGTTGGCATCTAGATGACATGTAGAGAGAGCACTAATTACACTTACTAGCATACCCATGGGATGAGCATCATGAGGCATTTCTTGTATAGACCTCAGTACTCCTTCTAATAAAGCAAAATGCCAAGATATAGCAAATTCCCAATCTTTTAACTAAGATTCTAATGAAAGATACCCATACATCAAAAGATAAGCTACTTCAGTATATGTACTCCTTTAAGCTAATTCCTTTGGGCAAAGGCATGTTCTAGTTATAACCCACTTTTTTTCATTGAACAACTTCATCATGCAAGCTTGTTCCATTCAATGGTTGAAATGTGCCAACATCTACTTTCTAAGGTTTACAACTCAAGCATAAGATTAAAATATGATACTGAAAGCTTTTAATATGTATGCCCAAGAAGAGATGGAATTTGATGGAAGAGCATGATACCATGTTTTAGCACAATTAGTGATTATATGGGGAAAAGAAATGGAGTTTTTGCCACTTATTGTTCAACCCTTACACCTTACAACTGATGAAAAATGTTTAAGCATGAATCTACGGATCATCATTTAACTTCCCACTGAATGTGAAAATGTTAGATATATCAACCTTTTTGATTTTGCTCTCCTTAATGCTTTCAGGTGGGATGCAAACTGCTTCATGAATTTGACCTTGGTAGGTCCATGAAAATAATGGCACATCCAAGCCATCAAGACCTCAATTTAAATGAAGGAAAGATAAATTTGAAATGATGGACTACTTCAGATCACCACAAGTATAGCTAAGGTCCCATGGACAAAGATGCATGGACCTCCTTTCGCTAGAATCATTCATGTTATAGTAATGAGAATGTCTAGAAGAAGATCCTACCTACTTCCCAACATGTATGCTCTCATACTCCTACTCTGTAATCATATCATGAAGCTCTTACTTTTTGTGAGCAGCATACTTTGATTATTAGGGTGATAAGGGTTTGTAATTCGCCAAGTCCTTGATGAAGCCTTGATTAAACAAAGCCTATTGAAAGGCAGCACGTATAACTTTTCCAAGCTTTTTGCAAAATTGTCCATGTGCATCACACCATTGTCCCAATTTATCTTGATGAAATTTCACCATCATAGGAGGTGTTGATGCATTCACCATGTTTTTGAAAGTGATTTGGAGTAACTGAGATTTTTGCTTTAATTTATTTTCACTACTCAATTCAACCATGATTGCTTTGGTCCTTTATTTCCTACAAAATCAACAACTTAAAAAAAAAAGAAAATTTGTGAATATATAAGTATTTCAAGGTAATTCTCTTCATTGGCAATGGTGCTAATGATAGGGATCCCACTAGTTTTATCCAACAAGATTATATTGAACATAATGCAATGCAATTTGTGGTAAGCCTTGAATATGATGTTGAGTGTATTGCCAAGAAAGCTCATATATATCATTGTGTTCAATGAATATAAAAGAGATTATAATACATATTATACAAGAAAAACAAATGTTGCCACACTAGGAAATTAAGAAAAATATTTATAATTTTTATGGATTTTCATGAATATAAGAATAAAATGATAATAAATACATATGCATCACAATCCCCCATGGGTATAGGCATAATGCTCACAATTACTTACATGTGTTGCAATCCATTTTGGAACAGGTGCAACACCATACACTAAAAGCAATAAATTACTCTTAGTCACAACCTTGATGGTTCAACACGATGCCATACAATTGGGACCTTCTTGGATAATGACAAATCATTGTAACTTAATATAACAAAAATGAAAAAAATATATATTTTTGATTTTTATGTTTTAAGGCATCAATAGTATAAAACATAAGGAAAATCATGAGTTTTATTCATTGCGCAAACACTAGACTTTGCATCGACGAAATGGTTATGGGCTATGTAAGCAAGGTGGCACTTTCATAGAGCCTAGCTGCACTTGTGAAAGCGATGACTCAAAATATACATGGAACAAGGAAAGAAATCAACTTACCCAAGGGAGGAAGAGCTCTTCTTATAAACCAGATGCCAAAAGCCATAATGAAATGTCCATGTATGCTAAGATGTGTGCAAGAGCTTATCCCAAGTTCTTATAATTTTCATAATGTATCGATGAAGACTTATCAATGACCAAGAGTCAAAAAAGGTTCATCAACACAACCTTAACCAATTAGATTACATTTTTGACACTTGGGCCTAAACATGGGTAAGTAAGAAGTGCAATGATGTAGGGACATTAATGTATAGGTATGCTAACAAAGGTGAGTTAGCATATCCACCCCTGCCAAGAAACTAAGGTTGATCCCAGATGAAACTCAAAATCCAAAGAAACATGTAAGAACAACCTTAAGGTACTTGAACGAGGTCAGAAACATCCTAAGAAGCTTGAGACATACACACAAACCAAAAGTATGATACAATAGGTCAGGGAGCATACATAGGAAATACAAATCATAACTGACCAGGTTAGATGAACAACGCAAGAAACATGAAATATTTCCCAAATCCAGATTTTATAATAGACATACAAAATGCCACTAGATGTCTCATCAATCATATAACATTAGATAGTACATAGGAATCTTATTCCTCCTATGGTAAGGAGTTTTTTATCTTACAGATGAAAGTAGTTTTCCAAGAGAAAGAAGAGTACTAATGTCATCAAGAATTCATGCTTACTCCCCCTCTTCAAAATCATTTTCTAAGCATCACAATCAAGAGGGCCATATTCCTAGAGGTAAGTAAATGAACTTTCTACTTTTTCTTCAAATAAAAAGGAAGGTAAAATTTTCACAAGTGAAAGATGTGGATCCTTTAGTGTGTTTTGATGTGTGTCAAAAGTTAAAGTAAAATGGAGTCAAAGATTGTTTGTGTGGTTGTATGGTTATTATGTTTGTAGGACTACGTACATAGGAAACCAAGATGAGCTAAAGAGGATAAGGAATGAACTGGTTAGAGCTCAAAGGAGGAGGTCACCCACATGATCTTCAAATGAATATTCAAAGAATGTGAACAAGGACCAGATACTGTACAAGCAAAGTTATCATCATCAAAGCATGCAGAAGATCAAGACTATGGACAAGGAATGATGAATTCAAAAGATAAATAAAGTGAAAGAAAGACATCTCTAGGAAACAACAAACGTCTTAGTAGAATTAGAGTAATCTCAAGCAAAGACGTCTTCAAGAAATAGTTGACGTCTTTCTCCAGGCAAAGGCATCTTCATCATAGAAAGACATCTTTGCCAAATGAAGGCCAGTACCAAAAAGACATCTTTCACAAGACGAAGTTGTCTTCCAAAATGGAGACTTCAGAAAGATGTCTTTCATGAAACAAAGATGTCTTCCCAAAATTGAAGGCAAATTTAGAGAGACATATTAGGCATGAAAAAGATGTCTTCCATGATCATTAGTGATAGTTGGCTAGTTGTTGCACGAGTTCCAAGATGGATTTAAAAACACATCAGCTATAAGAAGACTTGATGTGCATTGCGAAAAGTGCAAGCCTTGTTGTATTCATTGTACAATCATTTGTAATAATTGAATTCTCTATTGCTCCTCAATGTATTATCATTTTGGCATTGTAAAGTGTGGTGTGCCTAACTATACAAGGATCAACAAACTAAGTTACAATTATCCAATATAATTCTTGTTCTTGTTGCCCTACAAGGTTCATCTACTTGAGCTTGTTAGGATCTTGTGAGATTGAGTTATTGGTGTTGTGGTATAACACTTTGGTGTGGAGCTCAAGATTGTAAAGGTTGTGGAAGCCTTGAAACCACATTTCCAAGCTTGATGGGACCTTGCAGGGTTGAGTCATTGGTGCTATAGTACAACACTCCAAAGAAGAGCTTGAAGACTATATAGGGTGTGGATCCTTCAACCACATTTTAAGAGCAATAAAGTCTGGAAGTGTGCTTGTGATCTATCCTCTGAGTGTGGACTACCCAAGTTGGGAAACCATGTTAAATTTGGTGTGTGTGCTTTGTATCTTTAAGTTTTAATTTGGGGAACTTATTCATCCCTTCACCTTCTAAGTTCAACAATCCACAGCAGAAATCAAATTTTATCTTTACAATTCAACCATCAATGGTAACACTTGAGATGCTACACAAAATCTCAATCAACTCATTAGTCATTAGGTGATGTTGATTAAGAAGAAGACTATTAGGTGCCAACATTGAACTTAATCCTAGGGGAAGAGACCTCCATATAATAGCTTCTATGGTATAGTATGATTTATTTGTTTATGTGTATTTTCGTGTACATATTTTTTAAAACCAACGATTCTAATTTAATTATTCTTTTAGTCTAGTTTGTTTTTATGTGCATGTTTTTAAGCATACAAATTTATCAATTTTGGTTTGTTATTTTTTAGCATGCTTTTTAATGTGCTTTTTTATTAACAATTAATTATTTTTTATATTTATTATTTTTAAAGTGTGATTTTATGTGTTCATGGGGAATCAACTAATGTGCTTTATGAATGCTCTCTTTGAGAGCTAAATGATGAATGGATGAGTTTATAGATGCAATGATGATATAAGAGTGTTGAATGGGTCCAATATGGAACTTGGTTGATGGAATGCACATAAAACACAAATTCATTGACCCCCTTTTCTTCTACAATTATTGGTGAACTAAACACATATTCAATGAGGAGTTAGATCATGTTCCACAAGTGGTGGGGCAAATGGCGAGTTTGCATTGACTTGTGAATGTTAAAAACTACTACATTCAAGGATTACTTTCCTTTTCCATTTGTTGATCAAGTCCTGGACACCATTGTAAGAAATGAATATTATAGTTTTCTGTATGGATATAATTAGATCTGCATTGCACCTTAAGACCAGGAGAAAACAACGTTCACTAGTTCATAGGAAATGTTTTCCTACTAGAAGATGCCCTTTGGTCTTTCTAATGTGCTAGCTACCTTCCAAATATTGGTACTAAGTAGATAGGAAATGATGCTAAGATGTTTATTGATGATTTTTCAACATATGGGCTAGATTTCAAACAAGCACTGGATTGGTTTGAGTAAGTATTTGATGGGACGCAATATCGCATGGGCCGCGATATCGCGTAAGCAATATCGCGGTGCGCCGCCAAATCTATAAATAAGAGGCGGCTCACTATAGTGGTGAGGTACCCCTACACTCAACCATACAAATACGAGCGTTACATGCATGATCCGGTCGAACTCCACAGACTAAGTGCCTACACATCTTATGGAACACTTAAGGTTAATCATTCGTTGTCTTCCTAAACTTACTTGTATTTGTCACGGTTGTATGGTTAAGTAAGTTTGAGCTATGTGATTTTTATGTATTTTATCTTTTATCGCCTATGCTAATGAGGGAAAGGGTGAAGAGACTAAGTAACTAACTTTAACAACTAAGTTCTAATGCCTAAAATCAGTATCCGTCCCACTTGCCATTCACACCCTAAACCAATGCAACCTTTTGGGATTACCAAACGCTATTTATTGCTGGGATTATCAAGCGTAACACACATGCTCGAAGCGGTCGTACTGAATGCACTTAACTAGGAGTGTTGAGGGTTGAAGAAGATTAATTAACTAATAAAGCATTTAACCATTTAACATTAATTAAAGTCCTATTTAGCTTAGTCCATGCACTGTAAGGTTTATCCAAAAGTTCATCTTTATTTCCGTACACAAACATGTGCTCATGTACAATATTTGCTCGAATAAAGATCCGTTCACTTTGGGACTCCTACTGCGGGCACATGGAAATTATTCTATCTTTGGAGAGGTAAAACTACTAGAGTTTCGCTAAGGGTCTAGATTTAGATGGAGAAACAAGGGAGAGCCGCCTCTTATTTATAGAACTGGCAACAGACCGCGATATCACGTATTGTGGCCCATGCGATATCACGTCCCATCATACCCCCATGACTAAATAAAAACTCGTCCTCGAGTTCCTTACAAAATATTGTGAAGGTATGGGATTATTAACTTGAATGGAACTAATGGTAAATGGGATGACATGTGAATAGATCATCATTACAAAACATGACAAAACTGGTGTTCACGACAATAAGAGTGAACACTTTATACATTTGACATCAGGCCTTATTTGGTAGCTCAGAGAGGAGAGAGAAGAGAGAAGAAGTTTGCTGCTGCCAATGCCAAGATTGTGCCTTTCGTCGTCCATCCGTAAGCATGCCATCAATCTTGTTCCTTGCATAACTGCTTCAGCACCGATCCATTCCAAGTGTTCCCTCCAAGTCCAATCCGTTGTTGTATGATTGCCATCTGCACACACAACACAGTCTTATATTAGCAAGGGTAAATGAATCACAATGCAGTTGATACCTTGCTTCGGTGAAAGATCCATTGGCTGAGTTGTGGTATGGCTGATGTGGATTCTGGAAATATACTAATGATGACTACCCAAGCTGTAGGAGTTAGGAAAAAATTGAAAAAATTGGACCAGGACCCCCATGACTAATCGCGAACCTCCAGTAGCAAGAGAATGGAAAAAGAGAAGGAATAAGAATGATGAAGAAAAAGAGACAACTGTAACGTCGATGAACTGAATGTCAAGATGGAAATGAACAAAATAGAGTTGATTGCAAAAATGTTAAGGGAAAGAAATTAACTGATGCACCAAGTAGGAATGCCAGTGGGTCCTCCCCAAAGCAGGCTCTTGCCCTTGATGCCTTGACAAACCCACATTCAAAGAGTCTGTAGGCTTTAGGAATGTCATTTGGAAACAAGAGTTAAAGTCTTAACCACAAAAATTTACCACAAAGAAAACGATGCATCCACCAAGATATGGATTACTGATACAACCGACAATGAGGTGATAAATGGGAAAAGAAGGATGGA
Organism: Gnetum montanum; assembly: GCA_015680685.1. Classification (NCBI taxonomy): domain Eukaryota; kingdom Viridiplantae; phylum Streptophyta; class Gnetopsida; order Gnetales; family Gnetaceae; genus Gnetum; species Gnetum montanum. The sequence goes on along the minus strand of MNCI01034498.1, from coordinate 542,216 downwards.
GAGAAGAGAATAGAATGGAATCTCAAGAACAAGGTGGTGTATAGCCCCTTGTGTATTTAATGATTAATGTGACTTAGTAGATCCCATTCCGAGTCCGGCCTCAAACAAACCACATCCAATGACTTCGCATTAATCCATTCGGCCAATCCATCCTTGAAGTAACAAGAATGCCTTCACCCAAGAGCCACCACCATTCCAACGAAATGAAGGAGGAGAGAATAGGAATCAAGAAGGGCCTTAGTTAGAAGGACCATATTTACTTTAGTTCCATAACCAGTGCTTGTAGCCCAAATGATTATTTTGTCTAAGGGGTTTGCTTTGAATTCTCATAGTTTTGTTTCTTTTTTTTTTTTGCGTGAGAACCACACCATACAAAGACTTATTATTTTTATTTACTCAGCTTCCTGATAATTGGGTAACGTTGAAATAGTACGAAAACTCAAGAAGAAAACATGCAAGCAACCAAGAGAATGGCCAACACAAATGCATCAAGTTCCCTTGAAGCCACACCCTTTTCAATCCTTGAGTCCTTCCTTAGTTTGAGAAATACCCAGTCACCGATTCGTTGATAGTTCTTATTTTTTTGAAGAAAGGGACTGTACAGTTCCAAGCCAAGAGAGACCATAGAAATTTATGCATGCATGGATGATGTGGACTCATTGCCTGCTATATCAAAAGAACCATATCTTAGTATCAACATCGTAACTTAAAGGTAAAAACCAAACATTAGCAACCAATAGAAAATAGTTCATACCATCATTAATAGCACTTATTGGGTGACATACTTAACAAAATGGATAAGAACACACAAATAAAAGAAAAGGCATAAATGATGTTGTAAAACAAAAACAAAAAAAGTTAAAGAAATTGTAAAAAAAAATGTGCAAAACAAAAATATGTAAAACAAAAACTTAAAAGAACTGAGGGCCTCAATTGATTAGCACAGGTGGCCATCTCCCCCATGACTGAATTGAAAAGGAGAGATCCGAAATAACAAGTGAGGTCATCCACTATCAAAGATGTAATTTGCATGGGTTGTTCTTAGTTCATGCAAGGGTTTTTCTTGTTGCACATTGACCAGTAATTTGTTATTAGGGCTTTCAGGCTTGTATATTGTCATGGCTCCTGAGGGGAAGGTTGTATGAATAATGTAAGGTCCTTCCCACAATGTTTACAATTTCGTGCATTGTGGTACATGCATGGGGTTCCAATAAAGGACCTTATCCCTTGGTCGGTACTTAACCTTTCGAATTCTTAAGTCATGACATTGCTTGTTATGTGCCTTACGTAACTCGTTTGATGACAGAGCAACCAATCGATTCTCATCTAGCACGTTTAAAGTTTCCAATCTTTATTTTTGTGCTAGATCAAGGTCAAGGTGGAGGTCACATGTCATGGATAGTGTATGGATCTCGATTTGAATTGAAAGCTTTGGAAGTTTTTCATACACTAACTCATAGGGAGAGTAGCCTATAGGGACTTTCCAAGTGGAGTGGTATGCCCAGAGAGCATCATTCAGTTTAGTGCTCCTATCTCGCCTATATTTGCTAATTGTCCTTGTTAATATTGTAGTAATCTCCTGATTTGTGACCTCGGCTTGGCCATTAGCTTGGGGGTGATAAGGTGTAGTCAATTTATGTTCAACCCTTAAGTGTTGCATCAATTTTCGAAAGGTTGCACCTGTGAAATGCATTCTGTTATTCGAGATAAGTGCACGCGGCACACCAGACCTATTTACGACTTGTTGTTGTATAAATCATGTAGCTGTAGATGATGTGCAGTCTATTACAGCAACTGCTTCGGCCCATTTTGTTAGATAGTCAACAACAACGATGATATAAGCTTTTCCATTGGACATTAGTGTAATGGGCCCCATAAAGTTGATTCCCCAAATGTTGAAGTGTTCCAAAGGTTGAATCCATTATTGTGGACCCTCCATTCTGGCAGTCATTCTACCATCACATTGACAGCGCTCACAGGATTGGACAAAATGGTGGACGTCCTGAAATAGTGTTGGCCAGTAATATCCTACAAGCAGGATTTTGATGGTCATTTGTCTCCCGGCATAATGACCCCCACAAGGGCCCTCATGAGTGTCCTGGAAGACTCTTAGTTGGTCCACATCGGGTACACACCATCGAACCAAGCCGTCAGGATAGACTTTGTAAATTTGTCCTCTGATCTCCATGAAGTACTTGGTTTTGTGAAGAAACTGTTGCTTCTTCCTAAAGTCTAACCCCTGTGGTGTTTGTTGGGAAAGGAGATAGGTGAGAATGCTACTATACCAATTTGTGCCCATGGGTTGGTTATTCACTACATTGACAAAGAGGGTTTTGTCAGGAAAATGATCAGATATGGCATATTTTTCCTCTTTGCTATCCAAGTGCAACCGAGATAACTAATCTGCAACTACATTCTTGGTGCCCTTTCGATCTACTATCGTTAGGTCAAACTCCTGAAGGATTACCAACCAACGTATAATACGAGGGCTAACCGGTGGCTTGTTCATGAGGAACCTAATTGCACTATGATTCGTATGAATGTACACTTTGTATCCAAACACATAGTGCCTAAATTTGTCCAGTGCAAACACTACAGCCATTAATTCCTTTTCTGTAGTTGTGTAGTTGAGTTGTGCACTGGCGATGCTCTTACTCGCATAGTGGATGTAATAAGGGCATTTTTGTTCATCTAACTGTGTTAGTACGGCTCCTAAGGCATAATTAGATGCATCGAGCATTATATGGAATGGTCTGGACCAGTCAGGGGCTTGTAGAATGGGAGTTTTCACAAGCCTTTATTGTAGGGTTTGGAATGCTTGTTCACATTCCTTGGTCCATTCGAATGGTGCATCCTTCTTCGTTAATTCTACCAATGGTTTGGCAATTTTGGAGAAGTTCTTAATGAATTTCATGTAGTAGCTAGTGTGTCCAAGGAATGACCAAATGTCTTTGATAGTTTCTGGTTATCGGGTGATTCCTTGGATGACTTTAACCTTTTCTGGGTCTACCTCTATTCTTGACTGTGAAATCTTATGCCCTAGTACTACGCCCTCTTGAACATCAAATGGCTTTTCTACCAGTTGAGCTTCAGGTTGGTTTCTACACATCATTTTAGCACTTGCTCTAATTAGTCCAGGGCTTGATCAAAGCTTGTCCCATAAGTGGAGAAGTCGTCCATAAATACTTCCACTCTGTTCCCTATCTGCTACTGAAATATGCTCAAAACTAAACATTGAAACGTGGCAAGAGCATTGCATAAGCCAAATGACATTTTTTTATATGAAAACGTTCCCCAGGGATTGGTGAACGTTGTTTTGGCTTGATCTTCTAGTGCTATTCGTATTTGATTATATCCACTATACCCATCCAGAAAACTATAATAGCAATGCCTCGCTATAGTGTCCAAAACTTGGTCAACGAATGGCAACGGAAAATGATCCCTTGAATGTTGCCATATTCAGCAGTCTAAAGTCTATACACACCCTTCATTTACCTCCCTTCTTAGGCATAATTACTAGAGGACTAACCCATTCACTATCAACAATGGGATATATGAACCCAGCCCTAAGGAGCTGTTCTATCTCTTCTTTTACTATTTGTTTCAATTTTGGGTTCAATCGCCTCTGTGGTTGTTTTTGAGGTTTTATGGAGGGGTCCATGTAAATCCTATGTTGGCATATCCTAGGATCAATTCCGATTAACTCAAGATATGACTAGGCAAAAGCTTTTGACCCTTTATTTATCACCTTCAGCAGTCTTTCTTTTTGGTTGGGAACAAGTTTTGCGTTGATAATTACCGATTTTTCATTTTCAAGAGTCATATACTCCAGACCAGGGGGCAATGGTTTCAGATCGAGGGGCTCTTGTTTAAATCTTTCAGGAATTTCCAACTTCCCCCAGTTGATGTTTTCGAGGCTAAGATTGGGAAGTTGGCCACAGACTTGCTCAAGTGTGTCTGTGCTTCTAATGTAAGCACTAGTTATTCCCTTAGTTAATTCCATGCATGTTATTGAATCACTCTCTTGATCAGCCATCAGCCACAGGGTGTCCTCTTATCGTGTGGCTGCTACATACAAGCACCTTTGTATATTAACTTCTTGTGCACACCGATCACATGCAAGCAATGTTAAACTTTGCATAACCCATGATTTTTGCACACAATGGCACCCTGTGTGACTGTATGCAATGCATGGAATTTTCTTCTTCTTGATCTTTCCAAAAGGGTTCTTCTTGGATATTTCCAGGGAAAGATCATGGATCCCTAGTCGTGCATCTATAGTGCTTAGCCATGCTCTTCCCATTATTATCGGGAAGTCCCCCTTACCGTTGTTTACTTGGATCACTGGAAAATTAGTTGGATATGACCAACCACTCACAGTGGTAATGATGTCTTCCACCAATCCCAAAGGGACAGTGATGGACTGGTTAGCCAACTCTAATCGAATATTACTCTTCCTTAGTAGAGGCAAGTTCCAGGCCTTGTACATCTTTTGTTATATTAAGTTGACTCCGGAACTTGAGTCCAGAAGAGCCTTACATGGTTCATTCCTAGCAACTTGGAGGTAGATTAGAGGACTTTCAGGATCAGAGAATTTCTTGGGAAGGTGGCCCACTTTGATCTAGTCAGTGACGGTATGTGTTAACATAACCGTATGCGTTGCGCTTTGTTGTTGGCTTGAAAGGGGTTCCAAAACTTTATTTGGTATGGAGGTGTGTAGATGTTCAACCACTTGTGATGGTGAGGGCTTAGTTGGACTGTTGGTTCTGAAGAAAGGTCTTTTCGGCATAAGATTATCAGAACCAACTGCGGTTTGAGGATTCAAAGCCCTCGTGACATTGGGTTGTTGCAGTTGAGTGGGGAATACCCCTTGCATTGTTAGAGCAGTCAATAGTGGAGCTAACGGTGTAGGAGTGGCGGTCGAATTCAGAGGATGGTAAGCATGTGGTCTGTCTCTCCCAGGAGAAGGAGTCTTATAGTACTCCCGAGCTTGGTAGTGACGTTGTCGGGTCATGTGACTGATAAAGTCACTTGGAGGAACCGGCTGCTACACATAATAGCCATATGGATCTAGTTTTCGGTAAGGGTATTATTGTCTTAGCAGTGGCATCCCCCATGACTATGGGTATTGCCATTGTTGGTGTTGCTCGATAGGTTGTGGCGGAG
>MNCI01034498.1:433356-537031 GCA_015680685.1 Gnetum montanum | reverse complement strand
GATAGTCATTTTTCCCTTACCCTTGCTACGTGCATGATCTGAATCTCTCCTCTTTTTCTTATCATGGTCACTACTTTGCTCCTTAGAATCCTCTATGATTTTTAAAACGGTTTCGAATCTACTATCTAAGGAGTCCCACATTTGATCTACCTTAGCCAACACTTCAGTTGTTAGCTTTTGAAGCGGCAAGGTTTTTCTATTCACCAACTCTTTGAGTGGTGACTCATCCTCTTCCTCACAGAATCTTAATCCCTTCTTTTGAAGGGAAGGATCGCGGTTATACTCTTCTGTGCTTTCTCTTTTTTGTAGCTCCCCTTCTTCCTTAGCTACTTGCTCCAACAATCTATGAGCTTCATGGTACCTAAGTTCAAATAATCTCCCTTGGGGATATGTCCCAAGGGTTCTCCTAGTTTCGTGCCTTAGCCCATCTACAAGGTGGCGTAGTTCATCCCGTTGTGCATAACCATGGCCCGGGATACAATGTAGCAATGCATAATATCGGCCCATGGAAACATCCAAGGGTTTGTGATTACCCTGCTTCCATCCTTAGATCTGCTTACGTAAGTTGGACACTCTAGAGTACGTTTGGTATTTATCATTAAATAGTTCTAACATTGTACTCCATCGTCTAATGGATTCCGGTTCTAAGGACTAGTACAAACTCTCCGCTTCTTTTATGAGTGTCCTTGGGAACTACTTTAACTTTTGCCACTCATTTTCAATATTCTGCAAGGCACAGGCATCATGGAATGCCTGTAAGTGGTTTTGAGGATCAGCATTGTATCCTCCCTCAAACCATGGGATATTGTTCATGAAGAGTCTCTTGATCCGGCTATCTTTCTGGTGTCTTGTAGGTATTCTAACTACCTCCGTAATGTCTAACATACTCTGGGTTGCTAGTAGGGGTTCATCATGATCATCTCTCTCATGACGTCTATAATGCCTATGTGGTTCCCTACTTTCCCTTCTTTCATACCCTGATTCCCTAGAATGCCCTCGTCCTCACTCTCGACTCTCTCGTCGAGGTCTCTCATTTTGCTTATCCTTACCCTTATCCTCACGGTTGTGCTCTTTGTGATTGCGTCCTGATGTGGAAGGAGAGGGTGAATGATGTGATGAAGGTGAAGAAGAAGGGGAACCATTGCCATGACGATGTTTCTTACCTTCTCTTCAGTGGCTACGACCCCAATCATGATGACGATCAAAATGCTTGCCTTTATCTTATGCTTGTGTTCCCTCAGTGAACACTTGGTGTTCGTGGGAATCAGAACCAGGGTTGTGTATCATGGAGCATAGGTTCTAATACCTTACCTCATCACTATCGTTAGGAGGGGGAACATCATTTCTTGGAGAACCTATTGAGATAGGTTCACCACCCTTAATTTCTCTTATGATGGACGAAGCATTATGGAGCCCTTTGTCCTTCAACAATGTGTGGTGACTCTCCTGCAACAAGTTCCGTTGACATTGCGCTTCTATGGGATGGTAGTCCCTCATGTTGTAATCGCATGCAACGTACTCAGCATATAATTGTGAGATGTCAATTCGTAAGGGCATGAAGGAGCATGTTGGGTGTGGCTTTGTCTGGAGGCAACACTATGTTACCCTTCAAGTCTCTCCACCGCAGTTGTTCGTCTTGATGGAAGAAAAAGGTAAAGTCAGGTATATATTTATCATGATGAATATATACCACACTAAATTGTTGAGGAACTGGTGGTTCTTGGTTATGTATGTTTTGCTACCGACTGTCTCTTGTATGATCCCTAGGTGGTGAAGTGCTTTTATCAGAAAAAGACATCTTAGTTTAGTTCGGTGTGCTGTTTGTCGTTATGTTATTTTTTGTATGATTAACCCTAAGGGTTCATTTAAGCTTCCTAATGATTTGGATGATTTCCTATGTTCTACTTAGCACACAAACAACTTAGTCCCTAGCAACGACGTCAATGATGAGTGGCGAGGTACCCCTACACTCAACCATACAAATACAAGTGTTACACGCGCAATCCAGTCGAACTCCGCAGACTAAGTGCCTATATGCCTTATGGAACACTTAAGGTTAATCATTCGTTATCTTCCCAGACTTACTTGTATTTGTCACGGTTGTATGGTTAAGTAAGTCTGAGGTATGTGATTTTTATGTCTTTTATCTTTTATCGCCTATGCTAATGACGAAAAGGGTGAAGAGACTAAGTAACTAACTTTAACTAACTAAGTTCTAATGCCTATCATCAGTATCTATCCCACTTGCCGTTCACACCCTGAACCAATGCAACCTTCTAGGATTACCAAACGCTATTCGTTGCTGCGATTACCAAGTGTAACGCACATGCTCGAAGTGGTTGTACTGAATGCACTTAACTAGGAGTGTTGAGGGTTGAGAAAGATTAATTAACTAATAAAGCATTTAATCATTTAACATTAATTAAAGTCCTATTTAGCTTAGTCCATGCATTTCAAGGTTTATCCAAAAGTTCGTATTTATTTCCGTACACAAACATGTGCTCATGTACAATATTTGCTCGAATAAAGATCCGTTCACTTTGGGACTCCTACTACGGGCACATGGAAATTATTCTATCTCTAGAGAGGTAAAACTGCCAGAGTTTCGCTAAGGGTCTAGATCTAGATGGAGAAACAAGGGAGAGCCGCCTCTTATTTATAGAACTGGCGGCGGACAACGATATCATGTATGCAATATCGCGACCCATGCGATATCGTGTCCCATCAAGTATGTTTGCTATGAAAGTGGCCTCCCCCTAAATCATCATGGCACATTTGTAGAATTTCTTATTGTTCATTTTCAGCCACACATCTTCTTGCTATGTTATCTTTACATATTCTATAGAGGTACTTACTACTCCAAATGTATCTAGATATGCTACGTAAGAAAGATTTTTTTTCTTCCTTGGTCCAATTAGTAGGAGTTTTTATAGTAGCAAGATAGTTGGCTACATCAGCAAACCAAGGATCCTTCTTTATAGAAAAAAGTTGTTCATCAGGAAATTCATCATGAAAAATTCCTTGTATTCGATTTTCATCAAGAGTTTCTAACCTAGAAAGATTCTCTACTACTACATTTTCCCTACTGTTTTTATCTAGAATTGCTAAGTCAAATTCTTAGAGTAATAAGCACCATCTCATTATTCTTGCATTTTCTATTTTTTAGTAGCTAAGAATTTAATGGCTAAATGATCAATATATACTCTAGTTTTATATCCAATTAAATAATGTCGAAATTTATCTAGAGCATATACAATGGCTAATAGTTCTTTTTTTGTAGTTGTATAATTTACTTGGGCTTGGTTTAGACTTTTGGACACATAATAAATCACTCTTAGTTTATTATCAATGTATTATTCCAAAACCGCCCCTACTATTGTGTCACTAGTGTCACACATTAAATCAAATGGATAATTGAAACACTACAAAATTTTTGCCTAACACTTGTAGCAGCAATTGAGCTAAGTCATGTTGGTCCCCAGCATGACTAAGCTTGAAAGCCTCAAAAACAGCATCAAACGGAGCAACAATTGAACAAGCAAGAGTTCCTCGAGATCCATTGGAGACTACATCAAAACCTGGCAACAAGAACTGCAGGTTTCAAACTCAAAATACTTAGTTTTGACTAAGTATACTTCGTGCACATAGGCCTGCACGCCTAGCGTACAGCTCAGCGTGCAGCAACTTTTCAGCCCCAAAAATGAGTCAAAACATGTCAGAATCGAGCGTCTGGACCCCCCAGGACCTTCCTAAGGGTCCCCAACAACTCTCAGGTACCTGAAATTCAACTTTTGGGCTCCAAATGGTGGGTTTTCATGCCTGCACGCTGGCCCGCATGCCCAGCATGTACCATCATAGGCAGACCAAAACAAACACTCAGAGCATGATTTTCACATGCAATCAACTCCCAGAGGTAGGGAAACTATCAGACATCATCTTGGGCTCCCAAAAATCAATTTGTAACCTAGAAAAGTGGCACTTTCATGCCTGCATGCCCTGCACGCCCAACGTGTGCATCCAGCGTGTACACTTTTGGAGCCTCCTAAAACCCTATCAAATCAAGGTCAAATGAGCCCAAAATCGACAGGCAGCATCCTCAGGACATCAGGCATCTAGATCCATCCTCAAAACTAGCTTCACAGTTTGAAATTTGGTCAAAAATTCTTCATGCTTACCCATACGTTGTCCAGCATGCGAAGTCTATATGCCTAGCGTGTACACGCCGGCATGGTTCACGCAATACACTTGTAAAATTTCATTCTGCTGCACTTGGTCGATGCTCCACATGTAACCCGATCCAAAATTCCAACGTCCCACAGCCAATCATCCCATCTCAGATCCGAATTTAACACCCAAACTTGTACAAAAACCTGAATTTTTGACCAGATTAGGGTTCGAAAAATTAAAGAATTTGGGCAAAAATTTGGGCAATTGGCACTGAGAACATCGAGAAAACCCATCCTGTACACTGGACTTGGACCCTGCACGCTGAGCATATAGCCTCCACACTGTTGAAACACCATAAAATTCTGAGCTTAGCACCTCTCCAATAAGAATCGAACTAAGTCATGACGCTCCCTGGCATGACTAAAGTTTGAGGGCCCCACAGACAGCTTCAAGCAGAGTCGAACTCAACAAGGAGCAGTTCCTTGGGACCCACAGACGACCACGGCAACATCTACTATCAAACATGGCAACTTCGGAGCTCAAGATACTTAGTCTTCACTAAGTATGCATTCATAGCGTATACGCCCAACGTACACGCCTCACATGTACGTTCAGCATGTATGACTGATGTATACGCGTGGCATGCAATCCCCAAAGACGGCATGGAAACAGCACTTCAGAGCAAGATTTAGTATAAGGCATCAACTCACACGAACAGAGCAATCATCAGGTGTTGACATTCTGCATTCTAGATTCCATATGCTGAGCATGTACATCCTGCAAGCCCAGCGTATACATCCAACAGATGCAGCGTGTACGCCCAGCAAATACAGCGTGTACGCCCAGCGTATACACCCAGCATATACGCTAGCATGCAGCGGTATACGCTGGCATGCAGCACGCCACACACTTATAAAATTTCATTCTTTCACACTCGGTCAACGTGCCACATGTCACCCGACCTGAGAGTCCAGTACTCCGCAGCCAATCATCCCCTATCAAACCCGCGTCTAACTTTTAGACTTGTATAAAAACCCCAATTTTTCACTAGACCAGAGGTTAGCAATTTTGAGCAAACCAAAGACAAAAAAGAGAACCAGAAACGCTGAGAAATCAGAGAGTAATGCAGAGACCCTGTACGCTGGACCTTAACCCTGCACGCTGAGCATACAACCTTTACGTTGTGCCTACAGTTGAACCCAGCACATGATCATCCCTACATCCACCAAGGCTATTCGTCCACCTTGTGTCAAAGTCACAACTGCGTTAGACCGGTGCATTGTAACTTTCATTTCGCAATAATATTGCTACATTTCTTTGCTAAAATCCATTACAGTTTTTCATTCATTGTTGTATGTTTACTGCTTACACTCCTGTACATTTACGCTCCGTTTTACATTCGTTACGCCGTTTACGTATAACCCAACATACAGTATATCGGTGTACGTTCAAGGAAATCCTTGCCTGATCCGCTTGCGAACCACTCAAGGTACTCTACCTTCGTTAATTCCAGCTTGCCCTCAAGCGAAGGTAGGGTCTTCTGTGCGTGTCCAGGGATCTTCAGGTTTCTATTTTATTCCAGCCGGAGACCAACAATTTCGGATGGTACAGAAAATGACGCTAGAAGGAGGGCCTGAAACTGCTTAAAACTTACTGTGCTCTCATACCCCGATCTTCTCAGACTCACACTGCATCGACACTAAACCAGTTCTGAAATACCCGGATCGACATCCCATTCTACAGAATTCCCAGCGTCTACACTGCTGAGTATACGCTGACTTTGTCTACACTGCCCAATGTACGCTGTACGCTGTAAACTCTGTCTACGCGGTACGCTGACTTTGTCTACGCTGCCTAGTATACGTTGTACACTGTAGACTCTGTCTACGCAGTACGCTGACTTTGTCTACGCTGCCCAGTATACGCTGTACGCTGTAGACTCTGTCTACACTGTAGACTGACTCTGTATACCCTGCCCAATATACGCTGTACGTTGTACGCTGTATGCTATATACGCTGCACGTTGTACGCTGTAGACTCTGTCTACGCTGCTCGGTATACATTGTCCACTACTCTGCCTACACGTTTTAACGTATACCTGTATGCTGTCACTATACGTTGGTCGTTGAAGCCTATACGCTGAGATCCAGTTTATACACTGTACGCAACGAACGTAAGTTTACGCCGTACTAGGTATACTAGTCTCATATCCCTTCCACCGTGTCGTATTCACAACCATTCATCATGAACACTACGAACCCCAACGCTACAACCAAGCCAGTCATAGACATTGTAGGCACCATGGTCGTTCAACAACCCGTGGTACAACCCACTGTGGGGCCTCATCGGTCTCTTAGATTGCAAGGGAGGAACCCATCGTTTAACATCATAACTCAGGAACAATACAATTTCATATGCGTAAAAATACAAGCCAGCCTAGCCGTAGACCAAACCGAAATAGAGGTTAAGAGGCAATACGAACTCTTCTATAGGGGAGGACATGAGTTCATTCCTTCCCCATATGATATCATCCCGCTCCCAGAGCACTACTCTAAGCTGATCTCACAACTCCTCCTACAAAGGAGTCAGTCTTTAGACTAGTCTCTGGCAAATCCTCAATTGGAAGAGGAAGATGACTTCGCAGCTCAATCCAAGCATGAAGATTCGTACCATACTCTTAGTCCACAAACCTATGCGACCCCGTTGTTTCATCCAGCCACAGGGGAAATCATGTCCCTTCAACCATTTAAATTCACCCAGGCATAAATACCTCAACAAGAATCATCCACACTTGTTCATATTTCTCCTGTAACCGATCCGCAACTCAACACACTTCCCCTCGCTATTCCCCATGTTGCAACAATAGCCCCATTCTCACAAATACAACCTCCTCAAAACAGTGTAGGAGCAACCTTCCCGCCCCGAGTGATCGGGATGCCACATGTGATACCGGCTTCTACGTCCGCTCATTATATCCCCCGGATCCAAACCCAAGGATCCCCTTTCACCACTATAACTCAACTAGCTCAGAGTGCCCCTATGCAAAGTGTGACTGGCCAATGGGCAGCGATTGGTGCTCAACCGCATCAATTCCCTCACTATAACATACCACCCCACACAATTCTACCAGCTAACATCCCTCAAGGACAACCACAACAACAGCAACCCCTTTCCTACAATGTGCCGCCCCTAGTACCACCCACCACAAATATTCCGCAAACATAGCCTCCAACTACACAACTCTCTACTTTCCAGCCCACTATCCAACAATCTAACATGTATATCGTACAACAACCCCAACATGCTATCTCACCTAGCGCCCAAGACTGGGTTGACGCTAAAAAGCTAATGCAGGAGCTAACTGATGAGGTCAAACGTCTCAAAACAGCCCCCGACGGAGAGTTGAATGTAGTGGACTTCTATCACGATGACCCTATCAGCTCTTTCATTCCGCCTCTAACACTACCCAAGGGTGTATCTTTACCCACGCTGACTAAATACAATGGGGAGACAAACCCCAACGCTCACCTCATAACGTTCAGACTAGAATGCGTGCTACTTCAGGCATGGCCATATGCCATTCTGCGAGTGTTCCCCATGTCCCTCGTAGGGAGAGCACTTGATTGGTATCGGGCCTTACCACGAAACTCAATATCTTCTTTGGAAGACTTGTTACACCAATTCGTCACCAGGTTCAAGTATAACTTGAAGCCTGAAGCAACACTTGACAGCCTCATACAGGTCAAGCAAGCACCCCTTGAACCTGTCCAAAAATTCATCCAACGGTGGAGCGTTGCTCTCAATGAGCTCCACAAGCCAATCCCAGAGACGTATCTCCTCACCATTCTAAAAGGGGCTATCAACGACTTTGTCAAATCCAAACTATATTATCTCAATGCATGCACTCTGAGTCAAGCGTTTGTACAGATCAAGAACATAGAGGAGGCAGCACAAAATAGCCATGATCCTGCATATTCAGCCTTTAAGAATCAACACAGTAAAAAAGATAAAGAAAAGGCTAAAACAACTATAGTGGTAGTAGCGGAAACACAACCAGCGAATGTGGGACAACAAAGCAAACCACCTGTTGCCCCTACTAATTACGCTAAACCCGCTCCTGCGACGACACCCGAAGCATCCGCATCACAAAACCCAACACCAGGTCGTACGAGAAACTTCAAGATGAAGGACCCCTCTCAATATACGCCATTGCCCATGAAACCATCGCAACTATTCGACCAACTCTTGAAAGCCGGATTGATGAAACATAAACAATTGTCCCCCACAGCGATCCAAAGGCATGATCGGTTCTGTTAATTAGTTCAGAACCCAAGCTTGGCTACGCCAAACGAGCCCCCAATACCGAAAGGCTTTAGAATGGACCGTTTTTGCGATTATCATCAACGTAATGGGCATGGCACTGATTATTGTTTCACCCTAAAACAAGACATCCAACGGATGATAGACGGAGGTCAAATCACTTTTAATGAAGCCAACCCAGTCCAACCACAAAACCAGGTCATGGGCGTATATAAAGATCCTTTAAATACTAAAGAAGCGTCGTATGTAATTAACACCATTTACTTCGATAACGAACCAGAAACACCTAGGATTAACACCATCCACTCCTATCATGAGTGATGAGACGTGACCTGCATGTGCCGCGATATCGCGTACGCCGCCGCGATATCGCATCCCATGCGATATCGCGTCCCGCTGCCATATCTATAAATAAGAGGCGGCACTCCCTTCATTTCCCAATCCTGGCTAGTGTAGCGAAGCTCTGGCAGATTGATCACTCCAGAGTTAGAATTTTTCCCCATGTGCCCGCAGTAGGAGTCCTAGAGTGAACGGCTCTTTATTCGAGCAACTTGTAACCTGAACCCAAGTTGTGTACGGCAATAAAGACGAACTTGATTGGATAAACCTTGCAGCACGTGGTTTTATTTATTGCTTTCATTTACTGCTTTCCTAGTGCGTTCAAGTACGACTTGATTACGAGCGTCTACGGACGTGTACGGCTAGTCAAGGAATCGGCTGCTTGACGCAATGCATGAGTACGACTCAATTACGAGCATTGGATGCTTGGTAACCCAGTAGCGTATTCCAGGATTCTGCGCTTGGTAACTCCCGGGTCTAATGTGTACGGCTAGTTGAGGAATCGGCTGCTCATTGCTAGGCTAGATCGTGTGATAAGTACGACTTAGTTACGAGCACCCACGGGTGTGTACGGCTGGCTAAGGAATCGGCTGCTTATCACACGTAGGCTAAATAGGTGCCTCAGTACGACCACTTCGAGCACTTGCGTTACGTGTGGCGATCCCAGTAACGATTAGCGTTTGGTAAGCTGCAGTTGCATAGTTCAGGGTGTGTCCGGCAAGTGGGAACGGATGCTGACGCTAGTTAATTTAGACTTAGATCTTAGTTAGAGTTAGTTTAGTTTTCTCAACCCTTTCTCCTGGTAGCATAGAAGATAAGCCGAAAATACCAAAAAAATCACATACCTCAGACTTGCTTAACCATACACCGTGACACATACAAGCAAGCCTGGGAAGACAACGAACGATTAACCCCAAGTGTTTCTTGTGGCGTTAAGGCATTTAGTCTGCGGAGTTCGACCGGATCGCGCGTGTACGCTCGTATTCGTATGGTGGAGTGTAGGGGTACCTCGCCACTCATCATTGGCGCCGTTGCCGGGGACTAAGTGTTTTTTCGCCAATTTAACATAAGGGATATCACTCACATCGTTGTGAGCTTAAAACGAACCTTAGGGTTAATCAGTTAATCAAGAACAATAAATAACGGTGAAATTAGCACACCAATAGAAATGGCTTCTTCTCACGAAATCAACTCACCTAAGGACAATACAGGAGAAAGTCAGCATCATACGCATAACCGAGATCAACCATGTCCTCAACAATCTAAGGTCACATATACTCATCCCGATGAGTATGTGCCGGATTTTACCTTTGTTTTCCATCAAGATGAGCAACTGCGGTGGAGAGACATGCAAGGTAACATCGTGTTACCCCCAGATCGATCTGCTTCCAACATGCTTTTCCGTGCCTTGGTACGGTATGGCATGCAAGAGCTGATTACTGAATACGTTGCGGATGATTACACTCTGAGGGATTATCAACCCACAAAAGCCCAACGTATTCGGGATGCAAGGCAGGAGAGCCAACATTCACTACTGAAGGGCAAGGTTTCCCACGTCATTAGTGAAATAGGAGACGAGGAACCCCTCACAACGGGTTTCTTAGAAAATGATGTTCCTCCTCCTCACTCTAGTGAAGAGGTTAGGCATCAGGGCCTTAGATCAACGATACATATTCCAGGCTCTGATCCCCGTGAGCACCAGCTGTTCACGGCAGGAACAATCACTCGCACTAATGACGGACTCGTTGATCGTCACAACGATCGGGGCCGAAGCAGCCGAAGAGAAGGCAAGAAACATCACCATGGTGATGGATCCCCTTCTTCTTCCCCTTCATCACATCATTCACCCTCTCCTTCCACATCTGGGCGCAGCCACCATGAGCATAACGCGGAGAGTAAAGGTAAAAGAGATGAAATGCCTCGACAAGAAGGTCGAGAGGAGTTAGGACAAGGGCAAGGACGTAGGGAGAATAGGGAACCACAACGTAGACATCACAGACGTCATGAAAGAGATGATCATGACGAACCCCTATTCGCAACCCGAAGTATGCTTGACATTAGAGAGGCAGTTAGGATTCCCACAAGGCATTTGAAAGACAGTAGGATCAAGCGTTTGGATATAAATAATATCCCACGTTTTGAAGGGGGATACAACGCTGATCCTCAACATCATTTACAGGCATTCCACGACGCCTGTGCCTTGCAGAACATAGACAATGAGTGGCAGAAACTCAAGTTGTTCCCAAGGACACTCACTAAAGAAGCAGAAAGCTGGTACCGGTCCTTAGAACCGGAAACCATCAGGAGGTGGAGTACGATGCTCGAATTGTTCAACAACAAATATCAAACGTACTCCAGAGTGTCTAACTTGCGTAAGCAGATCCAAGGCTGGAAACAAGGAGCTCATGAATCCTTGGATGCTGCCATGGCCCGTTACTACACATTGCTACATCGTTGCCCGGGCCATGGGTACGCTAAGCGGGATCAACTTCGCCACCTCGTGGATGGGCTACGAAATGAAACGAGAAGAACTCTTGGGACTTACGCCCAAGGGAGACTCTCCCAACTAAGAGCCCATGAAGTTGAAGTATTGTTGGAACAAGTAGCGCAAGAAGAGGGTGAGCTACGGAAAAGAGAAAGTGCGGAGGAATACAACCGTGATCCCTCCCTTCGTAAGAAGGGAGTGAAATTCTGTGATGAGGAGGATGAGTCACCACTCGAAGAGTTGGTGAACAGGAAAACTGTGCCGATCCAAAAGTTAACAACGGAGGTATCGGCTAAGGTAGACCAAATGTGGGATTCCTTAGACTCACGAATAGAAACAGTCCTGAAAATTGTAGAAGAGTCTAAGGATGAGCAAAGTAGTGATAAAAGCAAAGACAAGCGGAGAAACTTTAACCCTGCACATAACAAGGGTAAGGGAAAAATCTCTAACTCCGATGAGGCTGAAAATTCTGATTCAGACAATGACGGTGGATGTGAGGTCTGCTATTATGACCATCCTAAGGGATGTTGTCCAATTATCTCACATCTGCAGGAGTCTGGGGTGTATGCATTAAATCCAAGACTTAATCAACGGCAAACACCCAGAAGGTTACCTTATCCACAAGGTAACCCGAGGCAGTTCCACCAACCCTTGACGTATTATCCAAGTGGAACACCTCCGCAGCCCATCGAGCAACATCAGCAGTGGCAATACCCACAGTCATGGGGGATGCCACAGCCAACACATCGATACCCTTACCGGCAGCCTGATCCTTATGGTTATTATGTGCAGCAGCCAGTTTCTCCAGGTGACGCTATGAGTCACACTCCACGCCGTCACTACTACGCTCGGGAGTACTTCAGAAGGACTCCTTCTCCTCCGGGAGACATTCCACATTCTGTCCATCCTCTAACTCCACCCGCACCTTTTCCTCAAGTAGTTCCCATAACACCTCCTGCTCCAACAATGCAAGGGGAATTACCTACCCAACCGCAGCAACGTCACGCCGCGAGATCTGTAAATATTCAGAGTGTAAATATCCAACCGGACACTAGTTCTGGCGATAACTGTACAAAAAGGAGACCCTTTTTCAGAACTAGGAGCCCGGATAGGCTCTCGCAACAACAAGCGGACGGGTATATGTATAGGCCTCTAACTACTAACACTTCGGAGCACCCTTCAGTCCAAGGGAATGTAACGCATACGGTTATGCTAACACATACCGTAACTGACTGGATCAAGGTAGGCCACCTTCCCAGGAAACTAACTGACCCTGGGAGTCCCTTTATTCATTTGCAGATCGCTGGGAATGCGCCACATCGAGCTCTTCTTGACTCAGGTTCCGGAGTCAACTTAATTTCGCGAAAGATGTATCACGCCTGGAACCTGCCCCAACTTAAGAAGAGCAACATTCAACTGGAGCTGGCAGACCAGTCCATTGCCATCCCATTGGGTTTGGTGGAGGACGTTATCACCACTGTGTGTGGTTGGTCCTACCCAGCAGACTTCCTAGTGATCGATGTTAACAACAACGAAGGGGACTTCCCAATTATAATGGGAAGGGCATGGCTAAGCACAGTAGATGCATGCCTTAGGATCCGTGATCTTTCCTTGGAAATCTCCAAGATAAACATATGTGGAAAGATCGAGAAGAGGATAGTTCCATGCATCACATACAGTGATTCATCGGGTGATGACACGGAGGAAATGTCTCCATGTCACAGGTGTGCCCAGGAAACTCTGCAACAAAGATGCCTGTATGTAGCAACCACACAAGAAGTAGTAGACACCCCGTGGTTGACAGCTTCTCATAAGGGCAAACAAATATGCATGGAACGAACTGAGGAAACTCATGCCAACAACCGTGGCATAGACACATTGGAACGTGAGCGTCGCCAACTTCCACCCCTGAATCTAAGATCATCATTTGGGAGAAGTTGGGCACTGCTTAGAAATTCAAATAGGCGCTCACTACTTCGGATCTCTCCCTCACAACTCAGTCATGGGGGAGATGGCCACCTATGCTAATCATATGGGGCCCTCAGTTCTTTTTCAGTTTTTGTTTTACACATTTTTGTTTTACAACGTTTTTGTTTTTCACATTTTTGTTTTACAATTTCTTTAACTTTTCTAATTTTTGTTTTACAAATTTCTTTAACTTTTCTTGTTTTTGTTTTACAACATCGTTATATTTTTCTATCTTTTTGTGTGTGTGTGTGTGTGTGTGTGTCATCCATCATGTAAATTCGTCACCCAATAAGTGTTCGGGCCGATGGGATGAACTGTTTTTCATTAATTGCTAATGTTTGGTTTTTACCTTTAAGTTACATTGTTGATACTAAGGTATGTTCTTTTGATATGGCAGGCAATGAGATCACTTCATCCATCCATCCATCAAGTCTATGGTTTCCCTTGGCTTGGAAATGTACAGTTCCCTTCCAATAAGAACTTTAACGAACCAGTGACTGGGCATTTCTCAAACTAAGGAAGGACTCAAGGATTTGAAAAGGGTGTGACTTCAAGGGAACTTGGTGCTCTTGTGTTGGTCATTCACTTGGGTGCTTGGATGTTTTCTTCTTGGGTTTTCTTACCGTTCCGATGTAACCCAATAATCGGAAGCTGAGACAATAAAAATAAAGAAGTCTTTGCATGGTGTGGTCCCCACGCATAAAAACACAAAACAAAAAAAAAAAAAAAAAAAATGGAAAAACAGAAAAAAGAGAAGAAGAAAAAGCTAAAAAGCTAAAAGTGAGGATTCAAAGCACACCCCTTAGACGGAATAAATTTGGGCTACAAGCACTGGTTATGGAACCAAAGTGTTCCCTCTAACTAAGGCCCTTCTCGCTTCCCATTCTCTCTGTTGTTTCGTCGGAATGGTGGTGGCTTCTCGAAGTTGCATCCTTGTTACCCAAGTGGATGATTTAACCAACTGCATTGATGCGAAGTCACTGGAAGTGGTTGGTTTGAGGCCAGAGTTGGAATGAGATTCGCCAAGTCACATTAATCATGAAACACACAAGGGGCTGTACACCACCTTGTTCTTGGGATTCCATTCCACTTCTCTTCTTCCCATCCTTCTCTCCATTGTTCACCTCATTGCCGGTTGTATCATTGTATATACTTTGGTTGATGCTTTGTTTTCTTTTTGGTAAATTCTTCCGGTTAAGACTTTAACTCTTGTTTCCAAAGGACATTCCCCGAGCCTACGGACTCTTTGAATGTGGGATTGTCAGGGCATTAAGGGCATGAGCCTGCTTTGGGGAGGACCCACTGACATTCCTATTTGGAACACTAGTTAACTTCTTTTCCTTAACGTTTTGCAATTAATTATCATTTTTTGTTCATTTCCATCATGACATCCTTTTCTTGATGCCATAGTTGTCCCTTTTTACCTATCCTTCCTCTTCCTTTTCTCTTTCCATTCTAACGCTACCGGAGGTTCGCGATTAGTCATGGGGGTACGGGGCCTGATTTTTCGATTTTTATCCTAAGCCCCGGATTTTTTCGTTTTTCTTCCTTACCCCTATGCCTTCGGTAGTCATCATCTATATTTTCCCAGATCCATATCAGCCATACCACACCTTAGCCAGTGAGCCTAAACCGAAGCAAGGTATGCTTTACTTAATGATTCAATTACCCTTGCTAATATATGATGGTGTTGTGTGTGCAGATGGCAATCATACAACAACAGAATGGATCTGGAGCAGACACTTGGAATGGAGCAGCGCTAAAGCAGCATGCAAGGAGTGGAGTTGATAATGCGCTTACAGATGGACAACGAAAGGCGCAATCTCGGCGTTGGCAGCAACAAGACTCTTCTTCTTTCTTCTCTTCTATTCTCTCTCCTCTTTTCTCTCAGCTGCCAACTGTGGCCTGATGTCATTGTAATAAGGTGTTCACCCATGTTGTCATGAACACCAGTTTTTGTCAAGTCTTGTAATAAAGACCGTTCACATGTCATCCCATTAGTTCCATTTTCCCTAATAATCCCATACCTACCTGATATCATTGTAAGGAACTCGAGGACGAGTTTTCATTTAGTCATGGGGGTATGATGAGACGCGGTTTACACTAGGCCGCGATATCACATCCCATGCGATATCGCGGACGCGATATCGCGTCTTCTCCTGCGATATCGCGTACGCGATATCGCGTCCCGCCGCCATATCTATAAATAAGAGGCGGCACTCCCTTCATTTCCCAATCCTGGCTAGTGTAGCGAAGCTCTGGCAGATTGATCACTCCAGAGTTAGAATTTTTCCCCATGTGCCCGCAGTAGGAGTCCTAGAGTGAACGGCTCTTTATTCGAGCAGCTTGTAACCTGAACCCAAGTTGTGTACGGCAATAAAGACGAACTTGTTTGGATAAACCTTGCAGCACGTGGTTTCATTTATTGCTTTATTTCCTGCTTTCCTAGTGCGTTCAAGTACGACTTGATTACGAGCGTCTACGGACGTGTACGGCTAGTCAAGGAATCGGCTGCTTGACGCAATGCATGAGTACGACTCAATTACGAGCATTGGATGCTTGGTAACCCAGTAGCGTATTCCAGGATTCTGCGCTTGGTAACTCCCGGGTCTGATGTGTACGGCTAGTTGAGGAATCGGCTGCTCATTGCTAGGCTAGATCGTGTGATAAGTACGACTTAGTTACGAGCACCCACGGGTGTGTACGGCTGGCTAAGGAATCGGCTGCTTATCACACGTAGGCTAAATAGGTGCCTCAGTACGACCACTTCGAGCACTTGCGTTACGTGTGGCGATCCCAGTAACGATTAGCGTTTGGTAAGCCGCAGTTGCATAGTTCAGGGTGTGTCCGGTAAGTGGGAACGGATGCTGACGCTAGTTAACTTAGACTTAGGACATTAGTTAGAGTTAGTTAGTTTCTCAACCCTTTCCCCTGATAGCATAGAAGATAAGCCGAAAATACCAAAAAAATCACATACCTCAGACTTGCTTAACCATACACCGTGACACTTACAAGCAAGCCTGGGAAGACAACGAACGATTAACCCCAAGTGTTTCTTATGGCGTTAAGGCATTTAGTCTGCGGAGTTCGACCGGATCGTGCGTGTATGCTCGTATTCATATGGTTGAGTGTAGGGGTACCTCGCTACTCATCAATGAGCAACAAGCACCTAAGAAACCATTTGTAGTGCATATTCCTCCCACTGTAGAAACACCTGTACCCCCAACCGCAGTAACTTCTAGCACACCAACACGTGAAAAACCATACGTGGTGCGCGTACGTCATGCCACTACTACCATAAACACACAACCATCTTCTACTCGGCCCGCTCCCTACGTAGTCCGAGTGTCACATGCAGTCGCGACAGCGGAGGTACAACCTCCAGCTAGGCCAACTCCATATGTTGTTAAGATACCCGAACGTCCTAATGACAACCAATCCTCCACTTCACAAACACAGAATAAACCGATGCCCTATGTCATCAAAATGCCTAGCTAGCCTGACACTCAACCACATGCAACCGTCCAACCGCAACCCCTCCCTTCTCCATACATTGTACAAGTTCCAAAGCAACCTGAGGTTTTGAAACCAACTATACCCCCATGCCACACACGAGAACGCCTAGCAGACAAGCTTACACGCGAACGCTTGGAGAAGGAGCGTCAACGGCTAGCCGTAGGACCTCCTAAACCTACCCCACTAAATGCAATACCCATGACATCACCTAACAATAAACCAAACACAGGCTACGAGGGTGAATCATCCGGAAAACATGATACGCCCAAATCAACGATTCCGGGTAAAGATGACAAACCAACTATGCATGAAATAAAACTATTGGGCCCAATGGACCAAATCACTACCGACAAACACACGCCCAAAAGTAGAGATCTAGCAACAACTCTAACGCAAGTCACGTAGGCACTTAAACAAAAAAACACTTCACTGAGCTTATACGACCTGGTGTTAACATCTCAAACCCATCGTGAAGCTTTAGTGTGCATGTTGACATCCATCCCAGTAAGCGAAGACTTGCCTCCAAATGAACCTTCAATTCATGCGGTAATGTACTTGCCTCAAGGGTCAACTCCTAAGCCATTAAGTTTCCACAATGACAACATCAAAATGGATGAGAAAACGGGAGAGGTAACAACAGCACCTATGTTCATAACGATACGAATAAATCAATTTAAGATACATAGAGTGCATGTAGATGATGGCGCCGCCACAAATGTAGTGCCATATCCCATCGTCGAACAATTGGGGCTTACGGAGCTAATAAGACCAACCGTCACCACGTGTTTCAGATCGTTTAGCGGATCGCGCGTGATAGTCAAAGGCACCATGACTCTAGACTTTACAGCAGGGGATCAATTCCCCACATCTACCGACTTTGTGGTAATCGATGAAATGCCAGGGTTCAATCTAATATTGGGAAGGCCCTGGTTAGCCCAACTGAAAGTATTCTCTTGCCCCATACACCAAGAAATTCACCTGCCTTACGAAGGCGAAGAAATCATTATACACGGGGAAGCTGCTACACCTACCATCTCATCGCATACAGACACAGACCAAGGCTCACAGGTTAATCTTGAAGAGCCTAAACAAGACGATACAAATGAACAGCAACCAGTAGGCGATAATCTCTTAGACACAAAGGAAAATTTACCCAACACAGAAATACCCGGGCCTGAAATCGTACATACACAGCCTCACTTAGAAACTACAACCAACACAGAAACCACAATGCATGCAGAAGTGCCAGAAAGCACCAACGTGGGAACTATCCCATCAGACGTCCCTTGGGCCGTATTACCATTCAACGTGATCAGCGAAGGAGACGCCGAATATAGAATCATACCAGTTAACGCTACTCCTAATGTTAAAATGAGAAAAATAAAAAAACTACTAAACCAATAAACGACATTCAAGTCCAGAACGATGTTAAACTATCATGTCCGCAACGACATAAAACTAGCCACGATCAGAAATGGTCGGTCTACCAAGAGAAATCCACCCGTGTCGCTTGAAAATTCCCTTACCTATGCATGTGGCCCGAAATGGCCTTAAATTAGATCATCTACCTACGCTTTGTTTTTCTCCCAAGTTCCAGTTCATTGTTCGAATTTACGCTTGCATTATCGTGTTGTCAATAACAATCTTCGTAATTATCCTTCGCTTATAATTACATTCCTACTTGTAATTACATTCGTGCACTACACTTAAACTACAAAAAGAAACCAAAACATTTTACAATACCGCATCGTGTTTACATTTAAACTCAAAATCCACAATAAAAAAATATATGTAGAAATATATATACATGTAATGATATACGGTTGTACAACTACAATTGATTCCATCCATCTGTTCAATACAACTCAAAACATTCAATTTACGATTCACGTAAAAATATGAGCTAGAATAATTTCAAGGCAAAAAAAATTAATTAAACATCAGGGACGGGAGGGTCGTCCCCTTTAGACCCGCCGGCATCATGGGTCCCTACTCCACTGGGGCCAGCTTCTTGAACATTGTCGTCGCCTCGACCCTATAAAATGCAAAAGAAACAATCAAGACAAGAACAAAAGAGAAAACTCCCAAACATTACTCAACAAACGAATTTCATAGCAACAAAATGCTTACTGTAGGGGACCCCCTAAACCGAATTCTATTCGACAGAGAATTTCCTCCTCTGAGACGCTAGCCCAGTCAGTCCCATCAAGGCCTAGGTCGACGTTCGCCAAGGCTTTCCCCTTGTCAACCGTCGACCATGTAGGACGTTTCAAGGGGAATTCACCCACAGAGACCTCCCCAGAAGCGGTCGTAATTACCCTCGTGGGCGATTCCATCTCGACAGTTGTATTCTTAGAAAAGGTATCAAACGCAGAACGTAGACCCAGACCCTCTACGAACATTTCAAGCTGACGTTTTTCTATGGATACTTCTTTCAATGATTTCTTATAATGATGCTTGTGGTTCTTCTCATCTTGACCCCACTTGCGCACCTTGGAAGCGAAAGCCTTCCAATCCTGGCACTTGAGGTTCACTAGATCTACCTTGGCCTTACGTTCTGCTAGTTTCTGAGTTAGTGATGCATGGCGATTTAGCAGGTTCTAATATCTAGTATAAGTGATCTCGAAAGTTTGCCAAGAATGATCACCTGTTAGTCTGGCCGAGGCGAACTCATACCGAGCCTTAAGATCATCACGTTCAACTGATAACTTGAAAACCTCTTTTTCCTTTGCCTGGATTTGCAACCATAGCTGTTCGATGGAACGCCTACAGGTCCAAAGTGATTTGGCGTTATGCATAAGACCTTCTGCAACCTCGTCATAGATCGGCCTTGGTATCTGTTCAACTTTTGGGGGTAGTGCAGGCAAAATTTCAATGCTAACGGTCTCAGATGGATCCCACTTCGACTTGGCTCCTACACACACGAAAAGAACAGGCCTTAAACATTAGACGACAGAAAAAAGGGGGTGTGAAACTCGAAAGTTGCAAAAGGCTCGAGACATTTATACCTATCTCAAGGTGGGCTTGCTGAATGCGTTCAACCACCTCATCAACGATACTAGTGACGAAATCCATTTTTCTTGGCATCTCGATTAAAGAAAATGGTCTATGAGTACGAGGTGGACTAGCCTCAGGGGGCATTTCCGGGGGAGCCACTTTCATAGGCACTTCCAACCGCATTGTAGGAATTGTCCTACCTTCGTCTGGAAGGGATAAAACATTAAGGTAAAACACCATAGAAATAGTGATTCACCAAGCAACACAATAAAAAAAAGGAAACATACCGTGTTCTCTGTCCCCTTCCGGGTTTGGAGGGTCACCAAGGTCCAATCTTCCCTTAAGGAAGCTACTGAACATTTCATCAACACCACCCTGGTCATCGACCAGTTCTGTCTCCGTGGTGTCTTCCGCTAGCTCTTCCGTCCCTTCCACCTAATCTTTGTCGACCTCTTCCTCCTCAATTATTAAGTCTGTTGTAGCTTCCTCCTCCTCGATGATGGTCTCTAACTCCTGTCTCCTCACTTCCCGAGTCAAGTCTGAAGGCATTAGTTTCATGTAAGCGGTCAAAACGAAAAATATGAATAAGACAAAAAGGACAATGCAATAAATGCGCCAGGCTTACTCACCTCGAACAGGCATTTTGAACCGTATTCGCTTCACCCTTGGCTCCTCCATAGTTGAGGCCACCTCTTTAGGGCATTCACGCTTCGGGAGCTTCGATTTGGCTTTCCCGATGGTCTCCTTGATAACCCGTTCAGCTCTCTTTGCAGTGTAGGGCACATTGTCTGGTTCCAACCCTACACTGTCACGTGTATGGATTGAAGTGCCAGATGACCCTTCTGTCATGATGGACATAGATTCATCAATTCCCTCAGGTGCATCTTGGGACTCAATTGTCTCGAACAAATGGTTAATCCACGGGCGAGATAATTGAGTACGATCCCATAGAACATATTTATTATCCACACGAACCACTAGAAACTCAGCCAAGCGACGTAGATAGCCTGCGAAGAATGCGAATGTAAAATGAGACTGCGCCTCAACATTTGAACGTAATCACACTATATTCCTATGAAGGCCCGACAACAAAAATTGAGCCCAATTATAACGCATCCCAGTTTCTAAAATGGTTCGCATGATGCGCACAGCTTCCACCCCAAGACTCCTCACCTGGGACAGGGATTTAGAAAACACCCGTGCCCAAAACAGGGGATATAATTCATTAACTTCCACCACCTTTGACATCCCCTGCATAGGGAATCCCTTGGAGCCCTTGACAATGCCCAACGAGTCTTCTAGCTCACGCACCATATGAAGCTCTTTTTGCACCCTGTCCAACACCACATTCACGCCATCTACTGGTACACCGAACAAGTCTAAAAAGAACTCGGTTGACAGATGGAAAACTATTTTGATACCCTTAATGCGAGTGCTGTAGTAGGAGACAGACTTGTCGAATGAATCAATAATCTCGATCATTTCAACTATGGACACATCAGGGCTCGGGGTTGTAAATAACTCCATGAGGCAGTCATCATCCAAACAACAGACAATAGACGACAGGGCATTCATGCGTAACCATTAATGTGCCTTGCTAATCTCCCCAAACTTCATCAACAAGGTACTCTCAATTCACCCTGTCGCAACAGGGTCCCCGCCGGGGGAAACATTAACTGTAAACACAATTTGAAACCATCACATCAGTATGACCACCAGCAGTCGAACAAACCCACTAAGGCATCTAGGAAATGTCGTCACTTACCTTCAATTGTGGACTTCGAGGTGCTAGAACCCAGGTCAGCATCACGAGGGAAAACTAGTCCATTGTGCGACCAATCTCCATGCAGCCACCCACGAGCCATGCATTATGCAAACGCCCTAGAAAATCGTTTATAGAAATGCACAATGTCACCCTTCGTTTGAGCTAATACGGCTCCACAAAGGGTGGGACCTGCCATGAAGGTCTCTAAAGCAGTATGAGCCAGTGCGAGCCTATCATCATTGACGCATACCCCATCTTTGTCAATTTGGGGCCTGCAAAAGAACAGTCATCAGAACAGGAGCAAACACTAAACGACAAAAATAGAAACGACAAACTAAACAACTTTACCTCTCTACCCGGTACACCATGCCCAGAGGGTTCTGAAATAATGTGTGCACATGCGCAGCCAAAAACAAAGTGTTATTAAGATAGTGGGGCCCACGTGGCAATAAGTCCCACATGCGCGATAATGGACGAGTAGATCTAGGCCCTCCAGACTGACCTCCCTCAATCGCAAGAGGTTCCTCGTCAATGTCCACCATGAAGACCATGACGCCATCTGAGGATCCCAGCAACATCGCTTCAAGCATGCTCTGTGCCACTTGTTCGCTTAGGTGTGACCATATCACTACCTTGAATCTGTCTAGGATGAAGCTAAGGAATTCACAGGCCCCTTCCCTGAACCATACCCCATTGTTATCGATAGTCAGATCAGGGGTAGGTTCATCAGTTTCAAGGGGCCCGAACCATGCCAGTACCCCAACCACCACAACCACCAGGAGGAAAGGCTCAGGATCCCTGCAAACAATCAGAGTGCCATAATAAATCAGCTATATACCAAAATGAAATATAGAAATGAAATTCCATATTGAAGGTCAAAAAACTGTTTACATTCGGCATATACGCTATCAAAAAACTGTTTACACTTGACGTATACGCTATCAAAAAACTGTTTACATTCGACGTATACACTATCAAAAAACTGTTTACACTCAGCGTATACGCTGTCAAAAAAACTGTTTACATTCGGCGTATACGCTGTCAAAAAACTGTTTACACTCAGTGTATACACTATCAAAAAACTGTTTACACTCGGCGTATACGCTGCCAAAAAACTGTTTATATTCGGGGTATACGCTGTCAAAAAACTGTTTACACTCGGCGTATACGACAATCGTTTACGTTGCTACAACCGTTTACGCTCAGTGTACAAACCCTGTACGTTGTAAAAATCATCTATGCTCAGAGTACAGACCCTGTACACTGTGGAAATCGTCTACGCTGTACACTATGGAAACCTTCTACACTCGGCGTACAGACCCTCTACGCTACCAAACTGTCTACGCCGAATAACAAATACAAATAAAAACAATTAACGGAGGCAAGATTAGAGCCTACCTCTGTGCCGATCCAGGCCACGATGAAATCCTAGACCTAGGAAAACACTGTAGCATGGCCTCACTTTCCTCCGTGAAAGTCAAGTCGAGCCCCTTTCTCCCCTGGCCTTCTACCTCCTTGCCCTTGCCCATCCCGGCATCCTCTACGCTGAAACTGATAAGTTTACGCTGCGGTTTGAACCTGCATGCCAAGCTGAATCCTGTACACTGGGGTTTGAGCCTCTACGCTCACACTTACGTTGTGTTTGGACCTCTACGCTCATGCTTACGTTGGGTTTGAACCTCTACGCTCATGCTTACGCTGGGTTTGAGCCTCTACGCTCACGCTGGGTTTGAACCTCTACGCTCACGCTTACGCTAGGTTTGAGCCTTTACGCTCACGCTGGGTTTGAACCTCTACGCTCACGCTTACGCTGGGTTTGAGCCTCTACGCTCACGCTGGGTTTGAACCTCTACGCTCACGCTTACGCTGGGTTTGAGCCTCTACGCTCACGCTGGGTTTGAACCTCTACGCTCACGCTTACGCTGGGTTTGAGCCTCTACGCTCACGCTGGGTTTGAACCTCTACGCTCACGCTTACGCTGGGTTTGAGCCTCTACGCTCACGCTGGGTTTGAACCTCTACGCTCACGCTTACGCTGGGTTTGAGCCTCTACGCTCACGCTGGGGTTTCGTGCTTTACGCTTACGCCGCGACTTTGGTTTACGCTCATGCTCCGGTTGATTCAGGGTCACAACTGATAACCTTACGCTATATATAGCACCCCGCTAACCCCGCCGCCACCGCCGCCTTGCATTTTGTTTTCCTTTTTTTAAAAATTTTAATCAAAATTATTCAAAATACAAAATGCGGGAAAATTGCAAAAACAAAATAACAAGATGACAGACGCTACCCCAAACCATATGCCCGAGCAAACCAATTTCTGTCGCCCACACTGAGCATTTTGGCGCAAACTTTTCAATACACCTCATACACCAACTAGACGGCATCAACGCACGGTTAAAAGGCCCGGTAAGGCCTTAAACTACCACATAAGGCCCGGTAAGGCCTTAAACTGCCACATACGGCCCGGTAAGGCCTCAAACTACCACAAAAGGCCCGGTAAGGCCTTAAACTACCACATAAGGCCCGGTAAGGCCTTAGACTGCCACATACGGCCTAATAAGGTCTCAAACTGCCACATACGGCCCGGTAAGGCCTTAAATTGCCACACACGGCCCAGTAAGGCCTTAAACTGCCACTCATGACCCAGTAAGGCCTTAAACTGCCATGCGTACCGGTGCGACAATAAACCACCACCGTACATGTACACATGATTTACGTTGCCAAGGAACACGAAACAACACCCATTAGCTCACTCTGCCCTCTGTTTATTGGCAGGAGCAAGCCCGATGGATTGTCAGCGTTTATCCACACCCTTGATCATCGATGGACCATATGGAAAGATCACAAGAGAAGTCAACATAAATTCCATCAACTTAGGTCTATCAACGGACGACACAGTCATAGCCTCAGCATAACAAACGCTAGACAGCTACAAATGTATAACAAAGTCCCTCGACATAGAAGCTGATAACATCACTGAAGACCCGTTAACTGAAACCCCCATCGCTATGCCTGATGGTGAAATCAAGATATTAAAATTAAGTACACTATTGCAACCCCAACTGGCCAAAGACATAGAAGATGTGCTTAGGGACAATATAAAAGCATTCGCTTGGTCTTACACTGATATGCCCGGGTTAGATCCTTGAATCATCCAGCACAATATTATACTCGACCTAAAGTTAAGGCCAGTGAAACAAAAGGCACGAAAGGTTAAGCCTGAAGTAGTGTTAGAGGTTCACAATGAGATCACCAAACTCTATCAGGCAGGTTTCATTCGGGCTGTAGACTACGCTGATTGGGTATTAAACATGGTCATTGTCTCGAAAAAGAACGGAAGCATTCGCCTGTGCATTGACTTCCGGAATCTCAACGTTGCAACCATAAAAGATGATTTTCCCCTACCCAGCATCGATCAACTTATTGGCTCAACCGTTGGGCACGCCTTGCTATCTTTTATGGATGGCTTCTCAGGATATAACCAGATACGCATTAACCCGGAGCATCAGCTCCGGACCACCTTTATGACACCATGGGGAACCTTTTGTTACACAATGATGCCCTTCTATCTTAAGAATGCTGGGGCCACATATCAAAGGGCAATGACATTTATCTTTAGTGATTACATGCTGCACTCGCCCAATGATTATGTGGATGATATCGTGGTTAAATCAAAGACATCAGAACAACACGTACAAGATCTTGACTTGGTATTAAAGCGTTGTTTAAAATATGAGCTGAGACTTAACCCAAAGAAATGTGTCTTTGGAGTCAAAACAGGCAAAATGCTTGGATTCATAGCCTCGGAAGCAGGGATACGAGTAGACCCCGATAAAGTTAAGGCCATAACAAACTTAAAACCACCTAGTAACCTTACCGAACTCCGAGGTCTACAAGGTAGATTACAGTTCATCAGACATTTCATAGAAAAACTAACAGACAAGTTGAAACCTATGAACCACTTGCTATGCAAGAACGTCCATTTTGAATGGACTCCACAGTGCCAGGAAGCATTTGACAATATTAAAACAGCACTTGTCCAACTACCCACAGTTTACCCACCTCAAAATAATAAACTTTTTTACATCTACCTTGCCACTTCGGACTCGTCAATCGCGTCCATGCTTTGCCAGAAACAAAATGATGAAACCGAAGTTCCTGTCTATTACTTAATCCATGCATTAGTAGCTCATGAGAAGAAGTATAACGAGGTGGAGAGGTCATGTTTAGCTCTTACCTTTTCCTTAAAGAAATTGCGACATTATCTCTTCCATAACCAAGTCAATATAATCTACAAGGATAATGTGCTCAAAGCCATCACAGGAAACATTTACGAGTCAAGTAGAATAGCTCGTTGGAAAGCCATGATAGCAGAGTTTGACCTACACTACATAGCTCAATCATCAGTTAAGGGTCAAGCCATAGCAAATCAAATGACTGCATCGCCAATGCATGATCAAGCAACGATAGAGCCAGAGTTCCCTGATGAAAATGTGAGTGCAATAAACATAGTACCCAATGACTACGATGTCATTTTGAACTTTGATGGAGCATCCACCTCTCAAGGGGGAAGTGCTGCCACTGTCATCACCTATCCCTCCGGGGAGATCCGACCCTTTGCTTATCGTTTCGACTTTCACTGTACCAACAACATAGAAGAATACGAAGGTCTCCTTAGAGGTCTCATGGCAGCACTCGCTTCAAACATCACACGACTAGTGGTCAGGGGAGACTCACAATTGGTTTTAAACCAAGTCACAGACATTTATACATGCAAAGCGCAACATTTACAACCATACTGTGACTTAGCCAAACACTTAATGAAGCAATTCGAAAACATGGACATGCAACATGTCTCCAGAAACGATAATACCATCGCAGATGCACTGGCCACACTAGCGATAAACATATCGCCTGACATGTTCCATATGTTGCCAAGCTCCATAATCAGTTGTGCTAAACCCATAACCAATACTCTCGATACATTACCAATTGCATTAGTTAGTACAACACACGCGATAGAATGGTATGACGACATAAAAGAGTACATTCTACACGGTGAAACACCGCAACATCTGACGAATGCACAAAAAGACGCAGTACGAAAGCGTTCTCGGCAATATGCACTGGTAGGGGATACATTGTGTCATCGATCCTACGAAGGCATACTGTTAACATGCGTTAGTAGCACTGATGCCCAAACCATCTTTG
The DNA here is from genome assembly GCA_015680685.1 of Gnetum montanum. Lineage (NCBI taxonomy): Eukaryota > Viridiplantae > Streptophyta > Gnetopsida > Gnetales > Gnetaceae > Gnetum > Gnetum montanum. Next base: position 510,262 of record MNCI01034498.1, on the reverse strand, counting down.
AGCAAGTACATGACAGACTATGCGGAGGACACATAGCACCTAAATCAATGGCAATGAAAATAAGATGCTTAGGCTATTATTGGCCACACATGGAGGATGACTGTCTCTCCAAGGCTAAAACATGCAGCATTTGTCAAAGACATAGTAATCTGATTCATGTTCCACCAAATGAGTTGCATACAGCACAAATCACATGGCCTTTTCAAAAGTGGGGGTTGGACCTTATCGGACCAATAACACCCTCATCTTCTGTAGGGCATAGCTTCATCATAACCGCAACAGAGTATTTCATGAAGTGGGTAGAAGCTGTGCCCCTTCGAAAAACCACATCCAAACACATATGCAACTTTATTCTTGAAAACATTGTGACCCGTTTTGGCATCCCCATGACCATCATCACTGATAACAGGCCACAATTCAGCAGTGTCGAAACCAAAACTTTCTGTGAAAGCCCAGGGATCAAAAACTCATTTTCATCACCTTACTACCATGAAAGCAATGGGCAAGCAGAAGCCACAAATAAAACCATCATTACAGTACTTAAAAAAATGCTTACCCAAAGTAAGAAAAGATGGCACGAGCAGCTAGTATACGCATTGTGGGCTTATCGTACTACGCATCAGACTTCCACAGGTAAAACGCCATATAGTCTTGTTTACGGTTCAGAAGCTATTTTACCCTTGGAATTATAGGTACCGTCTTTAAGGATCACACTCTTTGGACTCCTCGACGAAGAGCAAAACAATGATCTACACATTGTTGATTTGGACTCGGTGGAGGAGAAACAAATACGTGCCCTCGATTAGATTGAATGGTACCAAAAATGACAACGACAATGCCATCAGCACGATGTTCATAAGCGCCCCATCAAGGAAGGTGACCTTGTACTCAAGGCCGTTCGGGAACACCTGGACAAATTCTTAGCCAACTGGGAAGGGCCCTACTTGGTCACCAAAACGTATGACAACGAAGCATTCAAGTTGGCTGACATGGAAGGGAATGAGCTTGCAAATCCGACTAATCACTTGTTCTTGAAACCGTTCCACATTTGAGTATAGGCTCAGGTACATGCTCGTCCTGGAATCACGACGGTAAACTGATACCACAGCTCGTCCTGGAATCATGACGGTAAACTGATTCCACAGCTCGTCTTGGCATCACGACGATAAACTAATACCATAGCTCGTCCTGGCATCACGACGATAAACTGATACCACAGCTCATCCTGGCATCACGATAGTAAACTGATACCACAGCTCGTCCTGGAATCACGACGGTAAACTGATACCACAGAATGTCTACAATGACAATAAACTAGCACTCATCCGGTACGATAGTAAACTGCCACAGTCACATTCACCAGAGTCCGCTAAGACTATAAACTGGTTTGCCTCTTCACGGTCTGCCAAGACTAGAAACTGGCAATGTACCATCCGCCATGACGCTAAACGGGAAATGTCCAACGAGTCATGACATAAAACTAACCCATGATAATCAGCTACGACTATAAACTGGCAATTTCATCTCTGGTCCATCGATCTGTGGCTGCATCCCAACTCCATCAGAACCGTTGCATCGCTTGCCATCGGCCGATCCTAACAACATTGCTGCCATTCATATACAGTGCCTGAAATCTCATCCGGTGCCTTTGTTTCATTAGTAGTTGTTTAAGTCTAAGCTTGCTTACTCACTCATGGTTTTCTTGTCTTCTTGGAATTGTGTTTGCAGGATGACACTCAGAGATGTTCGTACAAGAATGCACTTCGTCATAAGCAACAAGGTGAGACGTTGTTCACAATGCACGTGACAAGACTAATCAAGCCATTCACTATTACATCTCCCATTTCATATCCCACCTATCCCTCAACATCTTATACTTGATTACATCCCGAACACACTCAGTACAGCCCGAAACACCGAACATACTGTTGCATACTGCGCCACTCTTAAGCGATTGCAACCCACAACATGGCATTTGAGCATGTGCATAAGATCCAAAAAAAAAATCAAGTAACATCCCTCGAAAGCAAACAATCAAGTAACATCCCGTTGCATGGCTTTGGCTCTCCGCAAACAGGTTCCCCCTAAACACTAAACAAGGGCCCTATTTCTCCAAAGAACGCAACACATCATCACATGGCTTTGGTTTTGCCAACAAGTTCTCTTGTACACTAAGCAAGAGTCTTGTACCACCAAAGGACATACACATCATGTTTTGATCCCAAGAACATAAGCATGATCCGCACACATACCCGGACATCCCCTTCACCATGCACAACCCCTTGATTTCTCCCTAATCCCCACAATCTCCATTTCCCTATCCAACTACAAACGTCATTTCCCACAATCCCATGTACTACTAAACGCAGTGCGATGACATCTGACCAAGTGCCAACGGACAATATTTCTACCAAGTTGCTTATGGTGTTTTGTACTTCTTTGTTCACACTTCTCGGGTCGATTCCTCCAAGCGTCAACAAAGAGGGGCTAATGAAACACCACAAAATTCTGAGCTTAACACCTCTCCAACAAGAATCGAACTAAGTCATGACGCTCCCCGGCATGACTAAAGTTTGAGGGCCCCACAGATAGCTTCAAGTAGAGTCGAACTCAACAAGGAGCAGTTCCCTGGGACCCATAGACGACCACAGCGACATCTGCTCAAACATGGCAACTTCGGAGCTCAAGATACTTAGTCTTCACTAAGTATGCATTCACAGCGTATATGCCCAGCATACATGCCTCACATGTACGTTCAGCATGTATGAGTGACTATACGCCTGGCATGCAATCCCCGAAGACGGCATGGAAATAGCACTTCAGAGCAAGCTCTGGTACAAGGCATCAACTCACACGAACAGAGCAATCATCAGGTGTTGACATTCTGCATTCTGGATTCCATACGCTGAGCATGTACATCCTGCACGCCCAACGTATATGCTCAATAGATGCAGCGTGTACGCCCAGCGTATACGCCCAGCAGATACAGCGTGTACGCCCAGCAGATACAATATATACACCCAGCATATACGTTGGCGTGCAGCACGCCGCACACTTATAAAATTTCATTCTTTTGCACTCGGTCAACGTGCCACATATCACCCGACCCGAGAGTCCAGTACTCCACAGCCAATCATCCCCTATCAAACCCGCATCTATAGTTTAAACTTATATAAAAACCCCAATCTTTCACTAGACTAGAGGTTGGCAATTTTGAGCAAACCAGAGACAAAAAAGAGAACCAGAGACACTGAGAAATCAGAGGGTAAAGCAGAGACCCTGTACGCTGGACCTTAACCCTGCACGCTGAGCATACAGCCTTTACGCTATGCCTGCAGTTGAACCTAGCACACGATCATCCCTACATCCATTGGGGCTATTCGTCCGCCTTGTGTCAGAGTCACAACTACGTTAGACCGGTGCATTGTAACTTTCATTTCGCAATAATAGTGCTACATTTCTTTGCTAAAATCTGTTACAGTTTTTCATTCATTGTTGTATGTTTACTGCTTACGCTCCTGTACGTTTATGCTCCATTTTACATTCGTTACGTCGTTTACATATAACCCAGCGTACAGTATATCGGTGTATGTTCGGGGAAATCCTTGCCTGATCCACGTGCGGACCACTCAAGGTACTCTGCCTTCGTTAATTCCAACTTGCCCTCAAGCGAAGGTAAGGTCTTCTGTGTGTGTCTAGGGATCTCCAGGTTTCTGTTTCATTCCAGCCAGAGACCGATGATTTCAAACGGTACAGCTATGTTTGTAGTCTAAACCAGCATACTATCACCCCTCAGCATCCACCGGGGCTCTTCGTCCGCCTTGTGCCAGATCCACAACTGCGTTTAGACCGATGCATTGTAATTTTCATGATGCAATAATATTGCTACATTTTTGGCTAAGATTTGCTACAGTTTTCGTTTGTTCTTGTTTACCTCTTGTTTACATCCTTGCACATTTACGTTCTAGTTTATGCTTATTATGCTGTTTACATATAACCTAGCGCATTGCACATTGGCATACGTTTGGGGAAATCCTTGTCTGATCCGCGTGCGAACCACCCAAGGTACTTTACCTTCATCAGTTCTAGCTCGCCCTCAAGCAAAGGTAGAGTCTTCTGTGCCTGTCTGTAGGTCTCTCGGTGTTTGTTTCATTCCAACCTCGCACCGACGATTTCAGACAGTACAGAAGATGGCGCTAAAAGGAGGGCATGAAACTATTTAAATCTATTCTGATCTCATACACCTACCCCCTGTGCCTCTGATCTACCACCTGGTTTTCTCAGATTTACATTACATAAACATTAAATCTGATTTTGTTCGTCTCAAATCTGTGTCCTGTTCTGCAGTATTCTCAGCGTCCACACGCTGCCCAACATACCTGCATGCTGTAGACCCTGTCTACATGCTGCCCAACGTACCTGCATGCTATAGACCCTGTCTACACACTGCCCAACGTGCTTGCATGCTGTAAACCCTGTCTACACGCTACCCAACGTACCTACACACTGTAGACCCTGTCTACACGCTGCCCAACTTACATGCACGCTGTAGACCCTGTCTACACGCTGTGACCACTTGTAACACGCTGACCACTCTGGCTCTACGCTGACAGTTGCAGTCTACACGCCATGACCTTAGTTTACACGCTGTGACAATTTTTTGTACGATGGTTGTTGAAGCCTATACGCTAGGACCCAATCCATATGCTATGTAAACAAGCTGCACTTTGCCAACTTAAGTGCACGCTGATAAGTATACCTGTTTCATATTCGGCCATATCCTCACCTGTACACCCTGACATTGTCTCCCATCCACCTAGTTACACTTACGACCATTTCATCATGAATACCGCCAACACCAACTTTTCAACCAAGTCCATTCCGAATACCGTTGGCCCCACGACGATGCCGATACCCATTATGTAACCCATAGGGGCCCACAGTGAGGTTAATCCCCGGGGAGGACTTCGCCGATCTCTTAGACTGCAAGGGAAGAATTCATTGTTCAATGTCATAACATAAGAACAGTATAACTTCATATGTGTGAAGATCCAAGCCGGCTTGGCAGTAGATCAAACTGAACTAGAGGCCAAGAAACAATATGAATTGGTTCATAAGGGAGGACATGAGTTCATCCCCTCCCCGTATGACATCATCCCCCTTCCAGAGCACTACTCTAAGCTCATTTCACAGCTCCTCCGGGTAAAAAGTCAATCTCAAGACCAATCCATAGTAAATCCTCAATTAGAAGAGGAGGATGACTTTGCAGCGTAGTCTGAACACGAGGATTCGTACCATACTCTTAGTCCACATACTTACGCAAACCCGTTATTTCATCCCTTCACAAGGGATACTATGTCTCTCCATTCATTTAAAATCACTCAAGCACAGGTGCCTCAACAGGAACCATTCACTCTTGTTCCCACTCTCCCAGTGACCGATACCCAATTCAATATACCCATCACCACTATTCCTCCTGTTACCACGGCACCCCCTTTCTTACAAATACAACCCCAACAACACCCCCCTCAAACTAACGTGGGAGTAACTTTCCCACCCTGAGTGATCGGGATGCCATATGTGATACCAGCTTCTACATATGTGCACTATATACCATGGATCCAAACTCAAGGAGCACCCTTCACCACTTCAACTCAACAAGTTCAAGGTGTTCTCCCACAAAATATGACCGGGCAATGGGCTACGACCGGTATGCAACCGCATCAACCCCCTCACTACAACATACCACCTCCTACAGTTCCATCCATGAATATCCCTCAAGTACAACAACAACAACAATAACAACCCTTTCCTTACAGTATGCTACCCTTAGTAGCACCTACCATGAATATTCCACAAGCACAACCTCCAACCACTCAACTCTCCTCTTTCCAGCCCACTGTGCAACAATCTAACTTGTATACGACACAACATAATCAATCTACTATCTTACTTAGTGCCCAAGACTGGGCTGAAGCCAAAAAGCTTATGCAAGAGCTAACTGATGAAGTCAAGCGCCTCAAAACAGCTACCGACGAAGAGCTTAAGATAGTAGATTTCTATCAAGATGACCCTATCAGCTCTTCAATTCCACCTCTAACATTACCTAAAGGTGTTTCCCTACCCACGTTAACCAAATACAATGGGGAAACACCTTTTTGTGATGTTAGACTAGAGTGCGTGCTGCTTCAAGCATTGCCACATGCCATCTTGCGAGTGTTCCCCATGTCCCTCACAGGGAGAGCACTTGATTGGTATCGGGCTTTGCCCCGAAACTCCATAGCTTCTTTGGAAGATTTATTACACCAGTTCGTTACCAGGTTCAAGTATAACTTGAAGCTTGAAGCAACACTTGACAGCCTCATATAGGTCAAGCAAGCACCGCTTGAACTTGTTCAAAAATTTATTCAAAGGTGGAGTGTTGCCCTCAATGAGCTCCATGAGCCAATCCTGGAGACTTACCTCCTCACTATTCTAAAGGGGGCCGTTAATGATTTTGTAAAGTCCAAACTATACTATCTTAACGCATGCACTCTTAGCCAAGCATTTGTACAAATAAAAAATATTGAATAAGCTGCGCAAAACAGTCATGATCCAGCCTATTCAGCCTTTAGAAACTAACATAATAAGAAAGACAAAGAAAAGGCTAAGGCAACTATAGCAGTAGTAGCAGAAACACAACAAACGAGTACAAGACAACAAGACAAACCACCTACGGCCCCTACTAATTATGCTAGACCAGCTCCCGCTACTGCACCTGAACCTTCCACATCGCAAACTGCTACAACAGGTCATGCCCAAAACTTTGAGAGGAAAGATCCCTCTCAATACACACCACTGCCCACGAAGCCTTCTCAACTATTTGACCAACTCTTAAAGGACGGAATGATGAAACACAAGTAGATGTCTCCTGCAGCTATTCAAAGACATGACTGATTCTATGAATTGGTCAAGAATCTAGGCTTGGCCACACCTAATGAGCCTCCTGTCCCAAAAGGCTTTAGACTCGATAGGTTTTGCGAGTACCATCAACGTAATGGGCATGGTACCGATTTTTGTTTTGCCCTGAAACAAGACATCCAACGAATGATAGATAGGGGCGAAATAACTTTCGATGAGTCCAACCCAGTCCAACCGTAAAACCAATCCATGGGTGTATATAAGGACCCACTAAATACTAAGGAAGCACCATACATAATTAACACTATCTACTTAGATAACGAACACGAAGCACCTAGGATTAACACCATTTATTTAGATAATGAACAGTAAACACCTAAGAGACCCTTCGCAATTCATATTCCTTCTACTGCACAAACACCCGCACCTCAATCATCATACCCTCCATATAACCCGCCTACCCCGCAAAGACCCTATGTCATCCGGATACCCCCCGCAGTGGCAGCCTCTACCGTACCACCACAAGACAAACCATACATAGTGCGTGTACCTCCTACCGCTACAACCTCAAACATGCAACCTCTTACCTAGCCTGCTCCCTATGTAGTCAGGGTGCCACTCGCGGTTGCAACTACAGAGGCACAGCCCCCAACTAGACCAACTCCATATGTTGTCAGGATACCCAAACATTCTGATAACCACCAACCTTTCACTCAGCAAACACAGAATAGACTGACCCCGTATGTTGTTAGGATGCCCAGGCAGCCTGACACTCAACCACATTCAACCATCCAATCGCAACCCCATCCCACTCCATACATCACACGGGTTCCAAAGCAACCTAATGTTCAGAAACCAAATGTTCCCCCGCGTCACACGCGAGAACGCTTGGCGGATAGGCTCACACGAGAACGATTGGAGAAAGAATGTCAACAGCTTACCTTAGGATTCCCCAAGCCTACTCGATTAAGTGAAATACCCATGACATCACCTAATAACGAGCCGAACACGAGCTATAAGGAAGAATCATCAGGAATACATGATGTATCCAGATCAATGGCTACGGAAGAAAACGTCAAACCAGCTACACATGAGATAAAACTGCTAGGCCCGATGGACCAAGTAACCACTAACAAGCCTGCACCTAACAGTAAAGATTTCGCAACAGCCCTAACATAGGTCACGCAGGCACTTAAACAGAAAAACACTTCATTAAGTCTATATGACCTGATGTTAACTTCTCAAACTCATCCCGAAGCCCTACTACGTACGTTGACATCAATCCCAGTAAATGAAGACTTACCTCCGAATGAACTTTCAATTCATGCGGTAATGTATTCGCCTCAAGGATCAACTTCTAAATCACTAGGCTTCCACACTAACAACATCAAAATTGATAAGAAACAGGAGAAGTAACAACCGCACCTATGTTCATAATGATACAAGTAAATCAATTCAAAATACATCTGGTGCATGTAGATGACGGAGCCACCACAAACATAGTACCCTACCCCGTCATCGAACAATTAGGGCTCACGGAACTAATTAGACCAACTTCCACCACATGTTTAAAATCATTTAGTGGATCATGCGTAGTAGTAAAAGGCACCATAACTTTGGACTTTATAGCAGGGGATCAATTCCCCACATCTGCTAACTTTGTTGTCATAGACAAAATGCCAAGGTTCAACTTAATATTAGGAAGACCCTGGCTAGCCCAACTGAGAGCAGTCTCTTCCCCCATACACCAAGAGATTCACATGCCTTATTAAGGCAGTGAAATCGTTATACACGGGGAGGCTGCTACACCTACTATCTCGTCACATACAGATACAAACCAAGGCTTGGAGGTTAAGTTTGAAGAACCTAAACAAGATGACACAAAGCAAAAATAAAGTTGCACGCGACCAGTAGACAATGATCCATCTGATGTAAAAGAAACTTTACTTAGCATAGAAACACCCGAACCTGAAACTGTACATATACCGCCTAACCTAGAAACTACAACAAACATCAAAACTACTGAACATACGTTAACACTAGAAGACGCCAACATAGAGTCGGTTCCATCATACATCCCTTGGGCTGAATTACCGTTCAACCTGATCGGTGAAGGGGACGCTGAGTACAGAATCATACCTACCAGCGTCACTCCTAACATCAAATTAAGAAAAATCAAAAAATTACTAAACCGATAAACCACCTCCATAGTCCAAACTGACGTTAAACTATCATATGTCTGCAACAACATAAAACTAGCCACGGCTAGAAATGGCCGGTTTACCAAGAAATCCACCAATATCACTAAAAATTTCCCTCATTTACGCATGGCCCGAAATGGCCTTAAACTAGTGCATGGGGCCCGAAATGGCCTTAAACTAGAGCATTTTCTTACATTTGTTTTCTCTTAATTCAAGTTCACTGTTTGAATTTATGCTTACATTGTTGCGTTATTAGTTACAGTTTTCCTTCGCATCCCCCTTTTATACGATTATGCTTCAATTACAATTACATTCCTGCCTGCATTCCTACTTCGTGCATTACATTTAAACAACAAAATGAACAAAAACATTTTATACTGTTGCATCATGTTTACATTTAAATAGCCAAAAGAACAAAAAAGATTTTCACTTTAAATCTATGCTTATCAGTGTTCAAATAAACTCGAAATTTAAACAAAAAAATGAATAACAGAATGTATTAAAGTCAAATTACAACTTAGTACAATGTTCCCCACACGATACATAGATCGTATACATAATCATTTTAATAAGAAAAACATCAAATCAAAGCTAGGCATCAAATCTAGGAGGAGCTTGATCTTCAGGCTCCTCCGCACCATCTTGCCCCACTCCACTAGGGCCACCTTCCTGGCCACCGTCATCACCGTGACTCTGTAAAAGAAACAAAAAAAATAATTAACAAAGAAAGATGACATTTTTTATTAGAAAATAATAAAAAAAATTGACGAGTCTAAATGACTTACCGAAGAAGACCCTCGTAGACCAAACTCCAGCCGACGAAGGATTTCCTCTTCAGGGACACTTGCCTAGTCAGTTCCATCAAGACCCAGATCAACGTCGGCTAAGGCCTTCCCTTTGTCAACCGCGGACCAAGTGGGACGTTTAAGAGGAAACTCGCCCACAAAAAACTCGCTAGAAGTAGTAGTGATAACCCTCTTGGGAGACTCCATCTCTACCACAGTGTTCTTAGCAAACGCATCAAATGAAGATCGTAAACCAAAACCATCTACAAACATCTCCAGCTGACGCTTCTCTATCGATTGTTCCTTCAATGATTTGTTATAATGATACTTATGCATCTTTCATCTTGACCCCATTTTTGTACCTTAGACGCAAAAGCTTTCCAATCCTGACATTTGAGATTCAGCAAATCAATCTGCACCTTCCGTTCGGCTAGCTCCCAAATCATAGTTACTTGGCGATTCAATAAATTCCAATACCTAGTATAAGTAATCTCAGAGGTTTGGCAAGAATGATCACCTGTCAACCTTGCTAAGGCAAACTCATAGTGCGATTTAAAATCATCTCATTTTGCCGTTAGCCTGGCAGTCTCCTTTTCCCCTGCCTGAATTTGCAACCATAGTTTCTCAATGGAACACCTACAAGTCCAAAGAGACTTGGCATTCTGCACAACACATTCTGCCACCTCATCATAGATCTGTCTTAGCACTTGCTCAATCTCTGGTGGTAGTGCAGGCATACTGTCAATGCAAGTGGCCTCAGATGGATCCCACTTCAGCTTAGTCCCTATCCACGTGAGAAGAACATGCATTAGACATCGGACAGTGGAAACGGATGTGAAAACCCGAGGACTCAAAATGCTTAAGACATATATACCTATTTCAAGGTGAGCTTGCTGGATGCGATCGACTACCTCATCAACGATACCAAGGACAAAATCCATTTTAGTTGGCATTTCGATCCAAGTAAATGGTTCATGTGTAGGAGACGGGTTAACTTCGGCGGTCGTTTCCATAGGAGTCTTCATCATAGGTATTTCCAAACGGACATTAGGATCCGTCCTAGCTTTAATATTTTTCCCTAGTAGCAGCAGGAACATAAAATTAAAACTCTAAATAATAGAAAGAACAATTTAAGAATCGAATAAACATAATAAGGAGAACATACTAGAATCTCTGTCCTCTTCTGGATTCAGGGGATCATCAAGGTCTAACCTTCCTCCGAAGAAACCATCAAACATCTCGTCGACTACATCCTGATCATCAATATGACCCTTTTCTATGGCGTCTCCCTCCCGTTCTTTCGCTTCTTCGCTCAGAGGAGCAGGGACTTCCATCTCGTCATTGCCCGCTTCGTCCTCCTCATCCAAATTCGTTGGGACTTCCTCCTCCTTGATAATCAGCGTCAACGCCTCCTTTCTCACTTCAGGAGTTGGCTCTGATGACATTTATAACTGCAGCATTGAATAAATGACATTCAGGAGTAAGATAGCTTCGTATAAATGGCTGGAAAATAAAATAAAAATAATAGATATGATAATAAAACAAGGACAAATAAGTGAACCAGGCTTACGTACCCCGGACTGGCATTTTAAACCGTATGCGTTTCACCTTGGGTTCATCTACAGCTGGAGCCACTTCTCTAGAGCGCTTAGGTTGTTGAACCTTCAATTTTGCCTTCCCGATTGTTTCCTTGATTACTCGATCAGCTCTTTTGGTAGTATAGGGCACATCACCTGGTTCCAACCCTAGGCTATCACGCGTATGAATTGAATGGCCAGATGATCCCTCCGTTGTAATAGAAACCGATTCGTCAATTCCCTCAGGACCATCTTGGGATTTTGTCACCTCAAATAAGTGGTGAATCCACGGGCGAGACAGCTGCCCACGTTCCCTTAACACGTACTTGTTGTCCATGCAAACAACTAGAAATTTAGCCAGCCGACGCAAATAACCGATGAAGAATGCAAAGGTGAAATGGGATTGCGCCTCAATGTTCGAACGCAACCTCACTATCTTCCCCTGGAAACCTGAGACCAAAAACTGCACCCAATTATAGCGTACCCCAGTCTCCAGAATCATGTGCATGATACGCATAGACTCTACCCCAAGAGTCCTCACTTGAGACAGGGACTTTGGAAACACTCGTGCTCTGAACAGTGGGTACAACTCATTGACTTCGATCACTTTTGATTTTCCTTGCATAGGGAATCCCTTAGCTCCTTTAAGAATGCCCAACCAGTCCTCCAATTCACGAACCACATGGATCTCCTTCTGCGCTCTATCCAAAATCACTTTAGTCCCAGCTGCTGGTACACCAAAGAAGTCTGAAAAGAACTCCTCCGACAGATGGAAGGCCACTTTGATTCCCTTGAAGTGAGTACTATAGTAAGTAACCACTTCATTGAAAGAATCAACGATCGCAATCATCTCGCTCACAGAGACATCAAGACTTGGGGCCGTAAATAACTCCATGAGGCCAGCATCGCACAGACAACTAATGATATGTGGTGGTGCCTTCTCACACAGCCATCGTTGTGCATCGCTGATCTCCCCAAATTTCATGGCCAAAGTGCCCTCAGTCCGCCCGGTTGTGATGGTGACTCCACCAGGGGGGACATCCACTGTATGCATAGGATAACATCGATGGAGTCAATATAACCAACGATGTAACAGAACAAACAAACGTTAAGCATCAAAAATACCATTACTTACCGTCAGATAATGGATTAGGGTCATTAGAAGTCAAATCAGCATCACATGGGAAAACTAGCCTACTACAAGACCAATCCCCATGTAGCCACCCCCGAGCCTTACATTGTGCGAATGCCCTGGAGTATCGTTTGTGAAAATGAACAATGTCAACCTTAGTCTGGGCTAACATGGCACCACGGAGAGTGGGACCCACCATGAAAGTCTCTAAGGCGGTATGAGCCAATGCAAGTCCATCATCACCTACGCATACTCCTTCCTTGTCAAATTGGGGACTGCAAAGGAACAACGGTCAAGACCTGAAGTCAAAACCTGAACCACTAAGCATTAGAACAGAAATAGTAAATTAAACAACCTTACCTCTCTACCCGGTACACTATTCTAGGAGGATTTTGGAATAAGGTGTGCACACGAGCGGCCAAGAATAAAGTGTTGTTGATGTTGTGAGAGCCATGTGATAATAGGTCCCATACACGCGATAATGGATAGGTAGATCTGGGCCCTCCAGAGGGATCGTCCTCAATCGTAAGTGGTCCCTCGTCGATGTCCACCATGAAAGCCACAGTGCCATTTGAAGACCCTGGTAACATAGTCTCAAGCACGCTCAGTGCTAATTGTTCACTTAGATGCAACCATATTACCATGTTGAATTTGTCTAAGATAAAGGCAAGGAACTCACAGGCCCCTTCTCTGAACCATACCCCATTGTGATCAATGGTCATATCAGGAACTCACTCGTCAGAATCAATCGAACCAAACCACGTCAGAACTCCAACAAGCTCCACCACCAAGAGGAAAGGTTTGGGATCCCTGCATGTAATCAAGAACCAAGGTTAATAAGCTACGTAAAAATAAGGTTTTACACTGAGGGCCAACACTTAGAAAAATTCCCAGGTTCACGCTCAACGTGCAGACCCTGCACACTAGAAAACTCAGCGTGCAAACCCTGCACACTGCACGCTGGAGCGTGGGTACACAAACCTCACATGCTGATTGTTTTGGCCCCATCCTTCGCACTACAGAAACATTTACACTATTGAAACATTTACGCTACACAATGGGAAAAATCAATAGGAACAGTAGGCAAAAAATAAAATTTTTGACAAAGTATCAGAGCCTACTGGTACAAAGATCCTGACCATGAGGGGATCATGGGTTTAGGCAGGCACCGGAGCATCACCTCGCTTTCCTCCACAAAGGTCAAGCTAGGCTCCTTCCTTCCCTGACCTTGCACTCACTTACCATTGTCCATCCCTGCACGCTGTGTTCAACCTGAACCCTATGTTCACGCTGAACCCTATATGCTGGGGTTTGAACCCTGTGTTCACATTGAACCCTCTATGTTGGGGTTTGAACCCTGTGTTCACGTCGAGCCTTGCACGTCGAGGTTTCAACCCTGCATTCACGCTGAACACTGCGTTCACTCTGAACACTGCGTTCACACTCAGGGTTTCGTCCTTCCCGCACGCTGAAAGAGTTCCAACCCTCTACACATTGAAGGCTCTCGGCATGTACATGCTCAACTCTCTCGTTGGGCTCGTCGTGCTCCGACCTGTGCCACCCTTGCCACCATCTCTGCACTATATCTACGCATGTCCTTGCCTGTACCACCAGATATTCGCCTCCGTGTATGCTGTGCTCGATTTTACACCAAGCATAGATTCACGCTGAGCTTTGGGTGCACGCCGAGATTTTGAGGCTTACGCTGAAGTTTATGCTTGCAACATCATGTTTTATATGTCTCCACGTGGCACACGCCGCCTCACCCTCTAGGAAATCGGCACCTTGGATATTTTACTCAATAAACATAAGAATTAACTAAAATACAAATACATATGAACAAAGGTAAAGCTGACTATGTAGCATTACCCACATGAAATCTTCCCTTACACAACAACTCCTATTGCCCTTACACAGCAACTCCTATTGCCCAAGCTAAACACCTCAGTACACACTCTTCGTTTCGCAGTCTCACACTTAGCAACAATTACAAATCGCATAATCAATTAGAAATCGTAAGCAAACTATCGAACGGCCCGATAAGGCCTTAAACTGCCATGATGGCCTGAAATGGTCCCAAACTATCGAATGGCCCGGTAAGGCCTTAAATTGCCACAAACAGCCCGGTAAGGCCTTCAACTGCCATGATCAGTCCGTTATGACTATAAACTGACAGGTAAGGCTCGGTATGGCCCTAAACTGCCATGCGTCTAGGTACGACGATAAATTACCACTGCATACCTTAGTCACTGTCAAATGTACATATGAGTTACATTGCTTGGAAAGCATGACAACCCCCCTAGCTCACTCTGCTCCCTGTTTATTGGCAGGAGCAAGCGCGATGGATTGCAAGCATCTATTCACACCATTGACCATCGATGGACCATACGAAAAGATCACAAAAGAAATCAACATAAATTCTATCGACTTAGGTCCATCGACAGAGAACACTTTTGTAGCCTCGATGCAACAAACATTAGACAGCTATGAAGGTATGACAAAATCTCTGGACATAGAAGCTGATAGCATCACTGAAGATCCTTTAACTGAAACCCCCATAACTATGCCTGATGGTGAAGTTAAAGTATTAAAATTGAGCTCATTATTACAACCTCAACTTTCCAAGGACATGGAACACGTGCTTCGAGAAAACATGAAAGCATTTGCTTGGTCTTACAATGACATGCCTAGACTAGATCCTCGCATTGTCCAACACAACATTATACTCGATCCCAAGTTAAGACCAGTGAAACAGAAAGCACGCAAGGTCAAACCTGAGGTAACACTGGCGGTTCGCAATGAGATTACTAAGCTTTATCAAGCTGGTTTCATTCAGGCTGTTGACTACACTGATTGGGTGTCTAACATGGTTATAGTCCCCAAGAAGAACAGAAGCATTCACTTATGCATAGACTTCCGAGATCTCAACATCGCAACCATAAAAGATGACTTCCCACTACCAAGCATTGATTAACTTGTTGACTCAACTGCAGGGCATGCTCTATTGTCTTTTATGGATGGCTTTTCAAGATATAACTAGATACGGATCAACCCGGAACATCAGCTCAGGATGACCTTCATGACACCATGGGGAACCTTTTGCTATACAATGATGTCATTCGGCTTGAAGAACGCTGATGCCACATATCAGAGAGCAATGACATTCATTTTTAGTGATTACATACTTCATTCGCTCAATGATTATGTGGATGACATCGCAGTTAAATCAAAAACACCAGAGCAACACATACAAGACTTAGATTTGGTTTTAAAATGTTATCTAAAATATGAGCTTAGGCTCAACCCAAAGAAATGTGTCTTTGGGGTAAAAACAGGCAAGATGCTAGGCTTCATAGTATCATAAACAGGCATACAAGTAGATCCAGACAAGGTTAAAGCTATCACCAATTTGAAACCACCAGGCAACCTTACCTAGCTCCGAGGTCTATAAGGTAGATTACAGTTCATCAGGCGTTTCATAGAAAAACTGACGAACAACTTGAAACCTATGAACCACTTGCTACGCAAGAACGTCCATTTTGAATGGACTTCACAATGCTAAGAAGCATTTGACAACATTAAAATGGCACTTGTTCAACTACCGACAGTCTATCCACCTCAAAACAACAAACCATTCTATATCTACCTGGCCACTTCGGATTCATCTGTCACGTCTATGCTCTGCCAGAAACAAGATGATAGAATTGAAGTCCCTGTTTATTATCTAAGTCATGCATTAGTATCTCATGAGAAGAAGTACAACGAGGTGGAGAGGTCATGTTTAGCCCTTATCTTTTCCTTGAAGAAATGGCAACATTATCTCTTCCGCAACCAAGTCAATATAATCTGCAAGGATAATGTGCTCAGAGTCATCACAGGCAACCTCTACGAATCAAGTAAGATAGCTCGCTGGAAAGCCATGATAGCTGAGTTTGACCTACACTACATAGCATAGTCATCAGTTAAGGGTCAAGCTATAGCAACTCAAATGACTACATCACCAATGCATGATCAAGCGACAATAGAGCCAGAGTTCTCAGACGAAAATGTAAGTGCAATAGACATAGTGCCTGATAACTATGATACCATTTTGAATTTTGATGAAGCATCCACCTCTCGAGGGGGAAGTGCTGCCACTGTCATCACCTATCCCTCTGGGGAGATCCGACCCTTTGCTTATCGTTTCAATTTTCACTGTACCAACAATGTCGCAGAGTACGAAGGTCTCCTTAGAGGTCTCATAGTAGCACTAGCTTTTGACATCACATGACTCGTAATCAGAGGTGACTCACAGTTAGTTCTAAATCAAGTCACAGACGTTTACGCATGCAAAGCACAGCACTTACAATCATACTGTGATTTGACTAAGCATTTGCTGAAGCGATTCAACAACATAGATGTACAACATATTTCCAGAAATGATAACACCATTGCACATGCACTAGCTACGTTAGCCCTAAACTTAGCACCAAACATGTTCCACATGTTGCCTAGTTCTATAATCAGTTGTGCTAAACCCATAACCGATACTCTCGATGAATTACCGATTACATCAGTTAGTACAACACACATAGTAGAATGGTATGATGACATAAAAGAGTACCTTCTACACGGCGAAACACCGCAACATCTAACAAATGCATAAAAGGACGCAGTACGAAAACATTCTCGACAGTACGCATTAGTAGGTGACACGTTGTGTCGTAGATCCTACGAAGGTATCCTGTTAATGTGCGTTAGTAGCACTGATGGCGAGACCATCATGGAGCAAGTACATGAAGGACTCTGCGGTGGGCACATAGCACCCAAAGCAATGGCAACCAAAATAAGACGTTTAGGATACTATTGGCCACACATGGAGTACGATTGTGTCTCCAAGGTCAAAATGTGTGATACGTGTCAAAAGCATGGTAATCTCATACATGTCCCACCCAATGAATTGCATACAGCTCAAATCACATGGCCTTTTCAGAAATGGGGATTGGATATCATCGGACCAATAACTCCCCCGTCTTCAACAGGGCATAGCTTCATCATAACCGCAACTGAATATTTCACGAAATGGGTAGAAGCTAGTCCTCTTAGGAAGACCACATCGAAACAAGTATGCAACTTTATCCTCGAAAACATTGTAACCTGCTTTGGCATCCCAATGGCCATCATTACTGATAAAGGACCATAATTCAGCAGTGTCGAAACAAAAACCTTCTGCGACAACTTAGGCATTAAACATTCGTTCTCGTCCCTGTATTACCCTCAGAGCAATGGACAAGCAGAAGCCACGAACAAGATTTTCATCTCAGTGCTAAAGAAGATGCTTACCCAGAGCAAGAAAAGATGGCACGAACAGTTAGTATATGCGTTATGGGCTTATCGCACTACACATCGAACGTCCACAGGTAAAACTCCATATAGCCTTGTTTATGGTTCTGAAGCTGTTTTACCTTTGGAGTTGCAGGTACCATCTTTAAGGATCACACTCTCTGGACTCCTCGACGAAGGTCAAAACAATGACTTGTGTGTCATTGATTTGGACTCGGTGGAAGGGGAACGTACACGTGTGCTCAATCGAATTGAATGGTACCAGAAACAACAATGACGTCACCATCAACATGATATTTACAAGCGCCCGATCAAAGAAGGTGACCTCGTACTTAAGGCGGTCCGTGAACATGAGGATAAGTTCGCAGCAAACTAGGAAGGGCCCTATTTGGTCACCAAAGCATACGACAACAGAGCATTTAAGCTAGCTGACATGAATGGTAACGAGCTCACTCATCCAACAAACCACCTGTACCTCAAACCATTTCACGTCTAAACATCTCAGGTATGCCTACGTCTTGGAATCATGATGGTAAACTGATACCACAGAACGTCCTAGAATCATGACAGTAAACTGATACCACAGCTCGTCCTAGCGTTATCACAATAAACTGATACCATAGCTCGTCCTAGCATTATCACAATAAACTAATACCACAGTTCATCCACAATGACAATAAACTAGCGCCCGTCCGATATGACATTAAACTGCCATAGTTTCGTTCGCCGGAGTCCGCTAAGACTATAAACTGGTTTGCCTCTCCACAGTCCGCCAAGACTATAAACTAGCAATGCATCGTCCATTACGACGCTAAATTGGCAACGTCCAATGGGTTATGACATAGAACTAACCCACGACAGTCCGCCACGACTATAAACTAGCAGCTTCATCTCTAGCCTCCCGATTGGTAGTTGCATTCAAACTTCATCAGAGCCGCTGCCTCACTCATCATTAGTTGATCCAAACGACATTGTTGCCATTCCTATTCAGTGCCTAAAATCTCATCTAGTGCCTTTGTCTCATCAGTCACATTCATGTCTAAAGTGTTCACTCACTCATTCACTTGTGGTTTTCTTGTCTTCTTGGAGTTTTGTTTGCAGGATGACGCCCAGTGGTGCTCGTACACGGATACACTTCATCACGGTGACAAGGTGCCACATTGTTTCTGATGCACGCAACCAAGTTAATCAATCTCTTCAAAAGTACATTCCCAGTTCCCAATATATTCTCCATTTCCCCAACAATCTCATTCCCCTTCTTGCCCAATCACATTTCCCAGATACACCCAGCGCACCCAAAACTTTGAGCATACGGTT
Source organism: Gnetum montanum (assembly GCA_015680685.1). NCBI lineage: Eukaryota > Viridiplantae > Streptophyta > Gnetopsida > Gnetales > Gnetaceae > Gnetum > Gnetum montanum. Next base: position 491,028 of record MNCI01034498.1, on the reverse strand, counting down.
TCACGCTGCGACACTCTCAAGCAGTTGCAACACACAACACGGCACATGAGCATGAGTGTAAAATTGAAAGAACGCTCTTTCCAAAAAAAATGAAAAAAGAACAAAAAAATGAAAAGGAACAGAAAAGAAAAAGGAAAAAGAAAAGAAAAAAGAGCAAAGAGTAAAATGAACCACAAGCCCTTGGCACTTCCCATACAAGCCCCAAGCGGGAAGATAGTGGTCTTGGAAAGAACCGTTCGAGTCTCACACCATCATGTTTCATCTCATTGCGTGGCTTTGGCTCTTCACCAACAGGTTCCCTTTAACACTAAAAAAAGGCCATGTTCATCCAAAGAATGCAACATATCATCATGTGGCTTTGGTTGTACCAACAAGTCCTCTTGAACACTAAACAAGAGTCTTGTTCCGCCAAAGGACGTACACCTCATGTCTTGGTCCCAAGTCTGCTAGACAATAGTTATTGACAAGGATCAACATGACCTATACACACGCCAAAGCGTCCCCTTCACCATGCACAATCCCTTGATCAATTCCCAATCCCCACAATTTCCATTTCCCTATCCAACCACAAACTTCATTTCCCCAATCCTATGTACTACTGTGCACGGTGCGATGACATCTAGCCAAGTGTCGAAGGACAATGCCACTAAGTTACTTGTGGTGTTTTGTACTTCTTTGTCGACACCTCTTGGGTCGATTTCTCCAAGCGTCAACAAAAAGGGGCCAATGAAACACCACAAAATTTTTAGCTAACACTTGTAGCAGCGATTGAGCTAAGTCATGTTGGTCCCTGGCATGACCAAGCTTGAAAGCCTCAAAAACAGCATCAAACAGAGCAACAATTGAACAAGCAAGAGTTCCCCGAGATCCATTGGAGACTACATCAAAACCTGGCAACAAGAACTACAGGTTTCAAACTCAAAACACTTAGTTTTGACTAAGTATACTTCGTGCACACAAGCCTGCATGCCCAACGTACAACTCAGCGTGCAACAACTTTTTAGCCCCAAAAATGAGTCAAAACATGTCAGAAGCAAGCGTCTAGACCCCCCAGGACCTTTCTAAGGGTCCCCAACAGCTCTCAGGTACCTGAAATTCAACTTTTGGGCTCCAAATGATGGGTTTCCATGCTTGCATGCTGGCCCGCATGCCCAGCGTGCACGCCCAATGTGTACCATCATAAGTAGATCAAAACAAACACTCAGAGCATGATTTTCATAGGCAATCAACTCCCAGAGGTAGGGAAACTATCAGACATCATCCTAGGCTTCCAAAAATCAATTTGTGACCTGGAAAAGTGGCACTTTCATGCCTGCACGCCCAGCGTGTACACTTTTGGAGCCTCCTAAAACCCTATCAAATCAAGGTCAAATGAGCCCAAAATCGATAGGCAGCATCCTCAGGACATCAGGCATCCAAATCCATCCTCAAAACTAGCTTCACAATTCAAAGTTTGCTCAGAAATTCTTCATGCTTACCCATACGCTGTCCAGCGTGCGAAGTCTATACGCCCAGCGTGTACACACCAGCATGGTTCACGCTATACACTTGTAAAATTTCATTCTGCTACAAACGGTCGATGCGCCACATGTAACCTAATCTAAAATTCCAGCATCCCACAGCTAATCATCCCATATCATATCTGAATTTAACACCCAAACTTGTACAAAAACCTGGATTTTTGACCTGATCAAGGTTTGAAAAATTAAAGAATCTAGGCAAAAACTTGGGCAATCGACGCTAAGAACATCGAGAACACCCATCCTGTATGCTGGACTTGGACCCTGCACGCTAAGCATACAGCCTCCACGTTGTGCCTGCAGTCTAAACCAGCATACTATCACCCCTTCGCATCCACCGGGGTTCTTTGTCCACCTTGTGCCAGATCCACAACTGTGTTTAGACCGGTGCATTGTAATTTTCATCATGCAATAATATTGCTACATTTTTGGCTAAGATTTGCTATAGTTTTCATTCGTTCTTGTTTACCTCTTGTTTACATCCCTGCACATTTACGTTCTGGTTTACGCTTATTACGTTGTTTACATATAACCCAGCGCATTGCACATTGGCATACATTTGGGGAAATCCTTGTCTGATTCACGTGCGGACCACCCAAGGTACTCTACCTTCATCAGTTCTAGCTCGCCCTCAAGCGAAGGTAGAGTCTTCTGTCCCTATCTGTAGGTCTCTTGGTGTTTGTTTCATTCCAGCCTCACACCGACAATTTCAGACAGTACAATAATCCCAATTAGGTGCATTTAATACAGGGGCTGTGGTTACTCATTTTTTAAGTTCAAAAAATGCTTCATGATAATCATTGGTCCAAACAAATGAAACATCCTTTTCTAAGAACATATACAATGGTTTAGCAATTTTTGAGAAATCTTTAATAAATCTTCTATAATATCCAACATGTCCTAGAAAGGATCAAAGAGTCTTTAAATTGGTTAGAGCTGGAAGTGTAGATATGACTCTTATTTTCTCATCATCCATTCTTTTCCATTCTTTAGAAATAACATGTCCTAATACTACACCACTTGTAACCATTAAGTGACTCTTTTCCCAACTTAGTTTTAAGTTTTTATGTATACATCTATCTAAGACATGTTCAAAATGTTGTAAGGTGTCATCATAAGTATCCCCGTAGATTGAAAATCATCCATAAAGACTTCAACATAATCTTCTAACATATCTAAAAATATTGAGATCATGACTCTTTGGAAAGTGGTTGGTGCACTACAAAGGCTAAAAGACATTTGTCTATAAGCAAAAGTTCCATAAGGACATGTAAATGCTATTTTATGTTGGTCGTCAAGGGCAATAGCTACCTAATTGTAACCACTAAATCCATCCAAAAAATAGTAGTATTCATGTCCTTCTAAATTTTCTACAATTTGATCTATTTATGGTAATGGAAAATGGTCCCTTTTTGTGTCTTGATTTAATCTTCTATAGTCTACACAAACTCTGCATTATCCACCCTTTTTTGGGACTATAGTAATGGGGCTTACCCATTCACTATTTGCTATTAGATAAATAATTTCTTCTTTCCAAAGTTTTGAAATTTTGTCCTTAACTATTTTTTTTAAGGTTGGATTAATTTTTCTTAAGGGAATTGTTACCGATTTGACATTGTCTTCTAGATAGATATGATGTTGGTATATTTTGGGTGAGATTCCTTGGTGAAGGTCCTCATAACTCCATGCAACCTCAAATTTTCTATGCAAGATTTCTAATAGTTTATTTTCTTGTTCATTGGTAAGTTGGGAGTTTATTATTAATGGCTTATTTTGATCTAGAAAATATACTTAAGCATATTAGGTAATTCTTTAAGATCCAAGAAATATTTATTTGTTGGTTTAATTATTTCTCCAATATTTCCTGATCCTAAATTTAGAATTTGGTCAAGGAGATCTTGTTGTTCCTTAGTTGAGGGGTATAAAGGTTCTTCTTCAAAATTATTTAACGCTAAGGTTTTCCTATCTTGTGCCATTGTTGAAGTGCGTAGAGTGTAGAGCATTCTTGCTTCCTTCAAGTTTGTATTTAAACAATCTTCGTTTACCTTATCATATATATTTAGTGTAAAAGTGAGATTTCCAAATGAGAGTTGAAGTTGGCCAAATCTATAATTAATACCACATCAGCTATTGCTAACCAAGGTCTACCTAATATAATGGAGAAACAATTAGAATCTTTCATTTCTAGGACAACAAAATCAATTGGGTGCTTTACCTTTTACCTCTATTATTAAGTCTTCTATGATTCCTATGGGTTTTACACTGAAACCATCAACTAATGATATTGTCATGTTTACTCTTCTTATATCCTCTATATTTAGTGATCTAGCCATTTCAAGGGGCATAATATTAATACTAGCTCCTAATCCAATAAGGTATTCCTAATTTCTTGTCCATTTATCTTAATTGGAATGGTAGGAACTCCGAGATCTTGGTATTTAGGATTTTCATGTCTTTGTATAAGTTGAGAAAGATTATCAACTAAATAAACTTGTTTAGAAATTTTTTGTTTTCTTCTCCTAGTGCATAATTCGCTTAAGTATTTAGCATAGAGTAGTGTATCTTTTACTACTTGCTCTAAAGAAATATGCAAGTATAATTCACTAAAATTTTTTCGATATGGGCTTTGGTTGTGAAGTTTTCTTGTAATCATTTAGGAAAAGGAGGTAAAATTGGTTGTCTAGAGAGTAATGGTTGTTCTTTTTCCTTAGTTGGTTGATCTTCCTCATTAACTACTTGTGGTTATGTTTTCTCTTATGTTTCTATCTCTTGGAATCTCACCTTCTTTTGGGATTTAGGTTTAGTTGTTTTTCCACTCCTTGTAGTAATGGAATGTAATTGTTCTTTTCCTTTTCTTTGCGATGTAGGATTAGGTTCAGGTTGGGATGGTACTTCGCTTCTAGTTAAGTCTTGAAATCTTCTCCTAGTTTCACTCATAAATTGCCTAATTTCTTCTATGAAGGAAGTGAGGCTTTGGATGAGTTTATCCAAGTGTTCATTAGTTGGATTCTTAAATGACCTAAAATTATTTTGAGGATATTGTTGTGGGTAGAATGGTCATTGAGGAAAGTTCATTTTTGTTTGGCTCTTAAATTGTTGAAACGCCTTAGCTGAATTTTCTCTTGACAATAATATATGGTTGGGCAAGTTGTTTGGTCATGTTGGGGACTACCACAAATGTTGCATGCTTCACTTTGAATTCCATGACCTTGTTTTTTAATCAATCATGTTAACTCATCAACTTTTCTATTTAATTGTTCTGTCTATTGAGTCATGCCTTGCATAATGTTGGGTTTTGGCCAACATTTACTTTAATCTACTAATGAATCTATAATTCTCCAACCATCTTCCAATGTCACATTTAAAATATTTCTCCCACATGCAAAGTCAACATTTTGCCTACAATAAGGTAGTAAACCTTCTACAAAGATTTGGATTAATTGATGGGCTGGGAAACCATGGTTTGGACTCTTTAAACATAACCCTTTAAATCTATCAAAGGTGCTTTCATAGTCCTCATCCTCATGTTGCATAAAACTCATTAATTATTTTCTTAACAAGTATAGCCTATCATTAGAAAGAAATCTTTGTAAGAAAGCAATTTTAAACTCATCCTAAGAACTAATTTGTGCTCAAAGGGTTTGTAGCTAAAAATCAACTTTGTCTTTTTGGGTTGATTTGAAAGAAATCATTTTAGTCTTATCCCCACTTTGAGGTGTTAACATAACTAATGTTGTTTCAAATTCTCTCATGTAAGTGACCAAATCTTCATCATTTGTCCCCTTAAAAATAGGTAATACATAAATATTTTTAACCTCTACATCTCTTCCTTGTGGGAAAACCAATGGGCCTTAAGGTATAATTGATGTTCTTTGATTTAATAATTCTCCAAGGGTTTGTCCTAGGTATGGCTAATTAATTGGAACATTACAACTCAAACTATTGAAAGAGAGAGGAATTAGACCTAATAAAGATGGAGGAGGTACATCATGTGAGGATGATCCCATAGTATAAGTTGAAGCTATTGTTGGGGTTACTATAGGACTTGGTAATAATGTTACTATCGGTTGAGTTTGTATATGCAAAGTGCTTATGGGTTGGATAATACCTCCTATTATAGTCACATAGGTTGACATTGAGGTAGTATTTAAATTTTGAGATCCTACCCTCGTAGTTAAACTCATGGTTGATGTTGAAAAGTCAAATAGAGGGTTAACAGTTACGAAAAAATTAGGTTGTATTTTCTCGTTGGGATTTTGTGTTACCTGAGGGAAAGAATAATTAGATCTTGATCGTATTGGTTGTTCTTGGTTTTGGTTTTGATTAACTTTTATATGTTTATAAAGACTAAGAGTGCTTCTAGACAGTTGAATTCATGTACGTTTCCTTGGTTGCTTTGTTGGTTTCATTTAACATGAACACTCTTCATTGGTACATTCATGGGCTACCATTCCTAAGAATTTACAAATTGATTTAATGGCTCCTACTATTGTGGCTTTAATTACAACGTTTTTTAACAGTTTTGGTTGGTTGTACAATAAGAGGAGCTGATTCCTTGGATTTTTCTTTATTTTTATTTTTATTTTTCTTTAAGCAGGAAAAATAAGTAAAAGAAACCATTTCTTAAATTACAAAAATAAAATGCAAAAATAAAATACATAAATAAATAAATAAATAAAAATTAAAGCTCACTGAACCCTTAATGATGATTAACTCTGTCGACCTCCCCAACAATGGTGCCAAATTGACGAGCTAGGTAAAATTTGGTGCTAGATACTTTTAAAATTTATTTTATTTTGTTGTAAAGAAGTCACCTTGTCTATGACTAACCTACGAGTCATATCCATGGAGAAATAGTTTAAAAAGTCAAAGAATCATCAAGATAATATATGGTCAAAATTGAATCTAAACAAATTCCACACTTATGCCTATCACTCATAAGTAAAATTATGAACCTTTATCCTAACTTCTAATCACAAGTTCAAGAATAAAGATTTATAATTAAATCAAATTGAAGTTATGAATAAAAGCATAGATTATGAGAATTACAAGGGCGACTTCACCTAATCTTTTGATTCTACCTTGTTGTTTCTACAGTGTAGCCACCTTGATAGCCCGACAATGGACTCTAATGGTCTTCAATTATCACAAAGCTCAATGAATCCTCACATAATAAATTTTCAAGGGGAAATTGGGCTTCAATTTGATGTGGATTTGCTTGGGTATCAATCCTGGTGCACACCTTGAATAGGTGTTGGATTCACCATTGGGTTGCACAAAAAGATAATAATGCCCAAATGGGTGCTCAAAAATGATGCCCTTCAATACAAAGTTGAAGGAGTATTTATACTCTAACAATGTTTAAAACTAATTATTTGATAATATGTGGATACTAAAGAATTTGATACTGATCCATTATTTTTGGTGTAGGTGCCAAGTTTAGCATCCTGATATCATGGACTTGACGGAAATGACTGAAGAGACATTGCAGAAATGAAGAAGATGATTTTGGTGGCATTGTGAAAGGTGTTGGAGCATTGTGATGATGACAGCCATGAGAACACGAACCACAGCTCACATACCATCGACATCCACTACATATTCCCCCACATCTACTACCACATAGGCTGTCACTACCATGTTCATTGTTGGTTGTTGTTAACTATGCTTACCACTGCTGCAATGATGTAGTTTTCATGCCCTAGTCATCTTCATGATGGATTTGGATTTGCTTGTGCATCCTGCCATTACCACTATTGCTGCTACAATAATGAAACCCTTACTACGTTACAATGGCTCTGACCCGCCGCTGCTACCAATGTTGTTGCTAGCACCACCCTTTTTCATCTGTTAGCCATCACCGTGTTCACCATCGCCTCCATTGCTATGAGCCACTGCCTTTGCCACCATTCTCTGCTACAGCTACACTGGTGTTGCCTATCCTAGCCATGTTGCGTCGTCGTCATCGTTGCAGCCACGTGCACTATTGTTCTTGCTCCTACTATCTGGCCACTTCCTGCCCTCCACTATCACCACACTTGCCACAACCTATGTTGTCGCCACTACCATGTACCATTGTTGGTGCTCTTATGCATTGTGCATTTACCATCATTGCCCTTGCCCATAAGTGCAACAGTGAAACATTTATGCCTATTTCTAATCCACCTCATGTCACGCACTGTATCTTGGCTGTTGCTGTGCATGCTACGTTGGCCCCATTTTGACTTAGCCGCGCTGTTGCCACTGTTGCATTCATCATGCTTGCCATCACCATCGCCATTTCTCTTGCTGCAGTCGCACCCTTGTTGTAGCTAAAAACCCTTAATGTGTTGTGCTCTATTGTTGCTATGTCCTACTGTCATTGCTATGGCTACTACTAACATCGCGTTTTGTTGTTGCCTTCATTACCCAAGTCGCCGCTACTACACTAATTTGCCTTACCCATGCCACTCATGTTCTATGCCTTTTCGTAGCCGCCAGTTCCTGTTCACTACCGCTATGGTATCTAATATATATATAATGTAATAATGTATAATATATTGTACTATAGTTTATATAATATATAATATAATATAATCTATAATGTTTATATGTAATGAATATATAGTTTATATATAATGTGTGTGTGTGTGTGTGTAGGTAAGATATACATAATTTTTAGGAATATATCATATTCACATATAATAATGTATAATTACATAATATTTACATATGTAAGATTATATTTATGAACATGTAATTATAATCTTATTAATATATAATAATACATCATACTAATTAAATTAAAATAAACTAAAACACACCAATTAACTAATCATAATAAAATAATAATAAACTAATGCTTACCACTAATATAAACAAATAAAATAAGCGTTAAATAAACAATTAACTATATGAAATATAGAATGAAATTAATTAAAATGCATAAATTTGACCAAAATACTTATTAAAAATTGAACCAATTCTTGGGGTTCAACACTTATGACAGGTGAGGCCCATGGATTTAAAGTTAGCACCAAAGTAAAGAAGATGGGGAGGCTAATAGGTTGAGAGATGATGCTGAAGAAAACCCAAAAAGAAATTGACTTAGGGACCTAGATGATCCTAAAAGGGATATATAAGAAAAGGTCTACTAGTAGGCCATGAATATCCTCTCATGGACTTGTAGGGAACAAAGTACCCCTTGATAAAATAAGTACCTTGAAGAAATTGATGCAAGATAGGAACTCTAACGTTGTTTGCCTATAGGAGACAAAGTTCTAAGTCACACAACTTTAGGTTTTAGAATGGCAAGGATGGAATGTCATTTTTGTGGACTCTTGTGGGATGGTGAGGGATTAACAACTATTTCTAAGATCTGGATGCACTTGGTCAAATCATCCGAGTCTCAACCCATCCCTAAGTAGACAAGAATCATGGAGATTAAAGGATGTCATTACACTTTGAGCAACAAACATAAAAGGAAGAAAATAAGTAATGTTGAAGATTAATAGAGTTTGGGTTAGTTTAGTGCTACTCCTTACCCATGAGATTTATGTCATTGGACTTGAAAGAATCGCCTCTGACCATAGAGCATTTCTTTACTCCATCCATACACCTAAAAAGCTTTGGCCAAGACCTTTTAGATTAGACAGGTCATGTGATAAATCATGTTTTGATCTGCTTCAATATTGAGGCCTCAGTATCGAATACCCAATGTCGAAGCCCAAGACACGATGTCAAATATCCAATATTGTGGGGTATATGTCAACCTATAAATATACTGCTTGGTTTCACGATTTTCATATAAATTTTCATAGTTTTTGTCATAGCATAGCAAAGCTCTTGCAGTTTGTTTTCTCAAAAGTTAGAATTTTTTTGAGTGCCCACAGCAAAAGTCTAAGTGTGTATAGACCTTTATTTAAGCACTGATGTACCCAAGCACAACAATGTGATGGAAATAAAGACAAGCCCTTTTGATAGTCCTTGTAGCACTAAGAATAGATTAATGTTTCTTTCAATGCATTTATTATTCATGCACTTTACTTGAATGCACATTAATTAAGTAATTAATTTTAGTTGTTAACAAATACAAGCATGACCACTCTGAGCATACGTGTAGCACTTGGTAACCCAACAACACTTAACGTTTGGCAACACAGTAGCATCACATGTGTTTAGGATGTGTCAGGGGAGAGGGAATGGATACTTGTGTTAGGCTAGCTAAGTAGTAGGTTAATTATATATTACATTCCTCTACCTTTTATTCTTGTTCTAGCCAATTGAACTTATAAAATACAAAATGATAAAAATCATATACCTCAGTTGCACTTAACCATATACTTATATCTCACAAGTGCAACTAAGAAGAAAATGATCATTTCAACTAGATTTCACTTCCTTGAAACCAATGTACTTAAGAACTTAAGGTCTATGGAGTTCAACCAGATCGCATGTGAATGCTTGTAATTCATATGGTTAGGCATAGGGGTACCTCATCACTCATCATTAACACCATTGTCAGGGACCTTTTGGTTACTACATGCGCTATCTAGGACTAGTAAAAATTTATTCAAATCATTAAAATGGACCTTAGAGTCATATCACATCTTAAGATTACTACAATAATTTTAAGAAGCACACTACATTTTTATTTTTCTAACATAAAATGTCTTTTTCTCATAAGAGCGATTCTCTGCCCAAGTCTAATGAAGTACATTTGCTGGTGCCTCAACAATACCGAGTGGTATATGCTCATCCTAATGAGTATGTATCAAATTTCACCTTTATCCTACACCAAGATGAACAGCTATAGTGGCATGACGTGGAGGGCAACATTGTGTTGTAGCTTGATTAATTTGTTTCTGTAATGCTCTAAAAAATTCTTATACGATGGGGTCTCCAAGGTCTTTATGTTGAGTACATGGTGCAAGATAGTGACACTAGGGATTATCATCCCATTGAGGCAAAATGTCCAAGGGATCAATGGTTAGAACAACATTATGAATTTGTGAAGGGAAAAGGATTTAATGATTCCCCATTCTTGTTGTACCAAAAAGATGGTAGAGAGCCCTTCTCTAGGGGTTTTCCATTCAATGAAATTCCTCTCTTTAACTTCAGTGAAGGAGGTCAAAACCAGAACTTGTAGTCCATGATTCATAATCTTGGTTCTAGTAAGAATGGATCCAATGACAAAGAAGGTTCCAAAGAGGCAATTTAGGGTAGGGATATAGATAAAAAACAAGATCATGATCATGGTTGAGATCACTAAAGAGGTGGTAGCAAGCACTGTGATGGTGCTAGTCCTTCTTCCTCTTCACCTTCATCATCATCTTCTTCTTCTTCTAGCTCTGATCGTAACCACAGAGGACACGACTGTGATGGAGGTGACCGACGAGATTGAAATAATTGAAGGGATTGTTAAGCAAGGCAAGACCAGGGACACCAGCATTCAAGAGAGATGCAACACCATGAATGAAGGGGTAGTAGAGGGCATTGTAGGCACCAAAATGAAGGCCTTGATGAGCCTTTACTTACTACCTGAAGTATTCTAAATATTGTAGAGGCAGTATGAATTTCAAGAAGGCATGTAAAGAATAATCAAATCAAAAGATTAGACATGAACAATATTTCTCAATTCGAAGGGGGATATAACTCATATCCATAGAACCATCTCCAAGTTTTTCAAGATGCACGTGCCTTGCAAAATATAGAGAATGAGTGGCAAAAACTTAAGTTATTCCCTAGGACACTAATTAACGAAGCAGAAAATTGGTACTAGTCCTTAGAACCAGAATCTATCAAATGATGGAGTATAATGCTTGAATTATTCAATGACAAATATCAAACATATTATAGACTATCCAACCTGAGAAGGAAAATCTAAGGATGAAGACAAGAAACACAGGAACCCTTAGATGTCATCATCGATCAATACTATTCCTTAATGCACAAATGTCTTGGCTATGATTATTCTCAACTAGATCAAATTCGCCACATTGTAGATAGGCTTTGATTTGAAATGAGGAGAACCCTTGGCATCTATGCAAAAGGGTGATAATCAGAATGAAGTGCCTGCTAGCCAAAGATTGATTGAGGAGGTAGCTAAAGAGGAAGGAAAATTAAGGAAACGAAAAAGTGCAAAAAAGTATAATAATGATCCTTTCATTCGCAGGTGGGAGGTTCAATTTTGTGATAATGAGAAAGAATCAACACTTGATGAGGTGGTGAATAAGAAAGCCTTGCTGCTTCAAAAATTTTGATTTGAAATTATAGCCAAGGTTGACCAATTATGGAACTCCATGGATAGTAGATTTCAAGCTGTCCTAAAAATTGTTAAAGAGTCCAAAGAACAAGGTAGTGATTGTGAGCATAGGAGGTGTAAGGAAGATAAACGTGCCTCTCAAAGAGGTAAGGACAAGATTGCTGCAATAGAGGAAGTTGCAAGAAGAAAATTAGATGATGGTGGTGTGTGTGACATCTACCATTATGAACATCCTAAAGGATGTTATCCTGTTTTATTTCACTTACAGTGGGCGTTGGCACCACCAAGATAGTAATACCCTTACTAATAACTTGATCCATATGGGTAGTGCATTCAGCAACCCCTGTCTCCATGTGACTCCTCTAGTTACATTTCTACTTTCCAATCTCACTACCATCCTTTTGATTATTATTGAACTCATTCTCCACATGCAAGAAGGGATATCACCTTTTACCCTTATCCTCCTCATATTCCTGCACATCTTCCTCCTTCATAGGCATAGTTACCACTTGCTCTACCTATGCAAGGTGAACTCCTAGCTCAACCTTACCAAGGCCATTAATCTACAACCAGTTTATCAACCAAGTGGTTTGGATACTCGATCAAAGAAAAGACCTTTCTTCTGAACATGTTGTCTGCCCAAGCCCTCAAATACACTTGAGGTTGACAACTTTGTTCCTCCATCTTCCTTTGTATCAAATTCCTTAAAGTCACCCTCAAACCAAACATCCCCCAGGATCCATATTGTGATGCTTACTTATGCCGTATTTGATTAGATTTATGCTGGAAACCTTTCAAAGAAGTTAACAGATCCCAGAAGTCCTCTAATTTATTTGTAGATTACTAGGAATGAACCATGTAAGGCTCTTCTTGATTCCAGTTCTGGTGTCAACTTGATCTCTCATGAGGTGTATAATACATGAAACCTACCTCATTTAAAGAACAACAATATCATATTAGAATTGGCAAACTAGTTCATCACTATTTCATTGGGACTAGTAGAAAACATTATGACCACCATCTGTGGGTGGCCTTACCTTGTTGATTTCCTAGTGATCAAGGTGGAGAACTGCAAAGGGAACTTCCCAATCATCATGGGAAGGGCATGGCTAAGCATCGCTAATGCAAGAATGGGCATTAGAGATCTTTCCCTGGAAATATCTAAATAGAATACATTGAGAAAGATCAAGAAGAAGTGTGTTCCATGCATCACGTACAATGACACAGGGTGCAATTGTGTGTAGAAACTTTGGGTAGTGAAATGACCATTCATCTCAGCATGCAAGTAGTGTGCACCAGAAGTAGAAATTCAAAGGTTTCTGTACGCAGTAGCCACAAAACAAGAGGGCACCTAGTGGCTGACTACTAATTCTAAGAGCAACACACTTTACACGGAACCATTTGAAAGCCTAACATGCACATATGTTGTAGGCATGGATGAACTAGAGCAAGTTCATCATCAACTCTTTGATGATGCAAATGATGATACCTACTGGAGAGAGTTGGAAATTCTTAAAAATTTCAAGTGAAAGTCCCTTAAACTAAAAACTCTATCAACTAGCATGGAATATGTGTTATTAAAAAATGGAAAGCTAGTCATAATTAATGTCAATCTTTCTCTAAAACAAAAAAAGATGTTGTTAAATGTCGTTGAAAAATGATCAGCAACCTTTGCTTGGTCATATCCTAAACTCATAGGGATTGATCCTAGGATGTGCCAACATCACATCTACACTGATTCAGCCATGAAGCAAAAGAGACAACCTCAAAGATGATTGAATCCTAAACTAAAGTAGATCGTCAAGAAGAAAATCGAACAAATCCTCAAAGTGGGGTACATTTATCCCATTACAGATAGCAACTGGATTAGTCCACTCATTATTGTACCCAAGAAGGTGGCAAGTGGCGGGCCTGCATCAATTTTCGATTGCTAAATATGGCAAAATTTAAGGATCACTTTCTATTACCATTCTTTGATCATGTATTAGACATAATATCTGAGCATTATTACTATAGTTTTTTGGATGGTTATAATGGCTATAACCAAATCCAGATCACACCAAAGGACCAAGCTNATCGATAATAGCTAGTATGTCCAAGAAATGATCAAACATCTTTGATAGTTTCTTGTTCATGCTTTTTTCCTTGGATGATCCTTATTTTCTCAAGGTCTATCTCAATTCCTGCTTGTGATATTTTTTTCCCTAATACAATGCCTTCTTGGACCATCAAATGACTCTTTTTCCAATTGAGATTGAGGTTTGTCTCAACACATCATTTCAGTACTTACTCAAGGTAGTCCAATNTTCATGGATGATTTCTCCACTTATGGAGCTACATTTGAGCAAGCATTGGACTACCTTGAGTAAGTACTGAAATGATGTGTTGAGACAAACCTCAAGTTCAACTTGCAAAAGAGTCACCTGATGGTTCAGGAAGGCATTGTATTAGGACACAAAATATCACAAGTAAGAATTAAGGTTAACTCCAAAAAATAAGGGTCATCCAAGGAATAACCCACCAACCAGAAACTATTAAATATGTTCGATCATTCCTTGGACATACTAGCTACTATCGACGATTCATAGAGAATTTCTCTAAGATCGCAAAATTGTTAGTGAAGCTAACAAAGAAAGATGCTTCATTTGTCTGAACTATGGAATCTAAACAAGCATTCTAATAGCTAAGAGAAAAACTAGTAGAAATTCTAATCCTATAAGCACTTGACTAGTCTAGACCGTTTCATGTTATGATGGATGCATCAAATTATGCCTTGGGAGCTATGCTTATATAGATGGATGAAAAAAAATGTCTATATTATATTCACCACACTAGTTGAAGCATTATGAATGAAAAACTAAACTACACCACTATAGAAAAAAAACTTATGGCGATGATATTTACTCTAGAGAAGTTCAGGCACTATGTGCTTGGATACAAAGTGTTTGTGCACACATACCATAGTGCCATCCACTTTTGAATGAACAAGCCAACGATGAGCCCCCATGTCATATAGTGGTTGGTGACCTTATAGGAATTTAACCTTATGATGCTAGATTGAAAGGGCACAGAGAATGTGATCATTAACCACTTGTCTCGGTTACAATGGGACAATAAAGAGGAAGAGAGCTCATTCTCTGATATGTTTCTTGACAAAATCCTCTTTGCTAAGGCTATAACTAAACAATTTCCCAATGAGCCTAAATGATATGATGACATTATCACCTATCTTCTTACCCAAGAGATGCCACAAGGGTTGGACCACTAGAAGAAACAATGGTTTCTTCACTGGGTGAAATGCTTCATGGAGATCAACAGACACCTCTATAAGATGTGCATCAATGGCTTGGTTTGTTGGTGTGTCCCTGATGCTGATTAATTGTGCATTCTCCAAGATGCTCATGAAGGTCCTTGTGGCGGCCACTATGCTGGGAGATGCATGACCATTAAAATCCTAATGGTAAGATACTACTAGGCAACAATTTTCAGGGATGCTCATCAATATGTTCACTATTGTGAACACTGCCAATGAGATGGTGGAATAACTAATCGAATAGAGGGGCCTCAACAATGGATTCAACCACTATAACCCTTTGACATCTAGAGCATTAATTTCATGGGTTTTATCACACCCATGTCAAATGAAAAGGTGTACATCATAGTTGTGATTAACTATTGTACGAAATGTGCAGAAGCAATAGCCATCACCAACTGTACATCTTATACTATTGCTTGGTTTGTACAAAAAAATGTTATAAATAGGTTTGGTATGCCACGTGCATTAATTTCTAATAATGGAACTCGCTTTATAGTCATTACCTTTTGAAAGCTCATGCAACGCCTGGGGGTTGAACATAAATTCACAACACCCTACCACCCCCAAGCTAATGGTCAAGCTAAGGTTACCAATAGGGAAATCACAAAGATTCTAACAAGAACTGTTAGCAAATATATGAAAGACTGGATCACAAAACTCAAAAATGCTCTTTGAGCCTACCACTTAACATGGAAACTTCCTATAGGCTACTCTTCCTATGAGCTTATGTACGAAAAATTACCAATACTTCCTATTCAATCCAAGCTTTGTACACTTTCAATAGCCTATAACTTTGACCTTGACTTGAGTCTAGCATAAAAAGAAATATTAATGAATCTCAACTTGCTAGATAAAAATCAATTGGTGGCCTTATCATCTAACAAGTTGCACAAGGCATTCAACAAAAAGCGCCATGACCTTAAAATTAGGAAAGTCAAACTTCAACCAAGAGACCAGGTTCTCTATTGGAACCCCACACACACACACCTTAAAGAACCAAGTTCTAAATGTTGTGGAAAGGACCTTATATAATTTATGAAACTTTTTCTTCTGGGGCCATGATGATCTACAAACTTAAGAGGCTAAATAGAAAACAGTTGGTCAACATACAACAAGTTAAACCTTTCCATGAGCATAAGCCAACAAATATAATAAACGTCTCATTGGATGGGCAACCACACTCAATATTTTGGATCTCTTCCTTTCAACTCAGTCATGGAGGAGATGGCCATTCATGCTAACTATATAAGTGACTCCTCAGTTTTTCACCCTTTTTTTTACACATTTTTTATTTTACATCTTCTTGTTTTCATGTTATTAATTTTTTCTAATTTTTGTTTTACAGCATCATTAGTACATTTGCTATTTCTTGAATATTTTACACTTCATTTTATATTTTCTTTTATTTTGATGTAATTTTCTAACATTTTGTTGATAAATGCCAGGCATAATGGTAATTCATTGCTTGCTGGGGGTATGTACTATTTTGTTATTTGATTGTTGGTGTCTAGATTCTAGTTTTGAATTTTGTTATGAATGATGATGACATGGTTTCTTTTCATGCAATAAGTAGTGAGTCCACAACATCCACCCATCCACAAACTCTATGGTTTTCCTTGTTCTAGAATTATGTGGTCCCTTTTTCATTAATAAAACTATAATGAATTTGTAACTTTGGTAGTTTCCAAATTTGGAAAGGATTCAAAGGTTTGAATACAATGTGATTTTAAGGGAATTCAGTATTCTTTGTGCTTTTCTGCTTACTTGGGTGCATACGTGTTTTCATGGATTTCTTACTATTCCATGTCAACCAATAAAAGGAAGTTGAATAAGTCTTTTCATGATGTGGTTCTCATAAAAAAACAAAAATAAAACAAAAAAGAAATTATGGAAATTCAAAGCACACCTCTTAGACAAAATAAGTGAGGTACAAATAGTGGTTATGAGATTAGAAAGACATGTTACCCATGCCTGAAGGTCCCCTCTAACTAAGGCCCTTCCTCACTTCCTACTTCTCTTTTTTTCTCTAATAAGGAATGGTGGTTGTTCTATGGAAGCACTCTTGTGTCTCAAGGAGGTGGATTGGTCTTAGAATGGCGACGTGAAGTCATTAAATGTGGTTGGTTTTGGTCTAGACTAAGAATGGATCTTATCAAATCATTTAACCATAAAATTCACAAGGGACTTCATGTAACCTTAATTAAGAACTCCATTCCACTCTATCTTTCTTCCACCTATGCTTTCCATGTCTCATCTCATTGCTGGTTTCATGTTCTTGTTTAATATCCTAGTTTGATGTGTCGAATTCTTAGGTAGTTTGTTCTTGATTTTTGTAGTTAACTTTCTGTAACCATTAATTATCAATGAAGCCCATGAACTCCTCGATTTGAAGTTATGCAAGGGCAATAAAAGCTTGTGCCTACTTTAGGGGGGACCCACTTGCATATCTTTTGGTTGGGTTAGTTAAGTTCTTTATCCTTAGATACTCTTACAATCAAATCCTTTTATTTACCTCATCAATGATATCCAATTATGCACATCTTCATAATGTTTTTCAGTGAAACCTTTTATAGTTACTGTTGTGAATTCTTAAACCCCCTTCAAGCATTTCCTTGCATTTGAGCTTTTTCAAATTTAATGGATCACTTATTCATTTTACCCTATTTATCAACTTTCCCACTAACACTATTACTTGAATCCATTCATTACAATCATAACCTAGCCAAGTGTAACCATCGACAAGACAAGAAACTTCAAAGCTATATGTTACACATTGCACACTAATCTGTGATTTTTTTGTGATTACAGTAGGAAGCACAAACTAGAAGCGGGACTATCTTCACCACGGATGATGCACCAGTACCATGTGACAAGGACTATTTATGATCATTAAATCTTCTCCCTCACTCTTCAGCTGTCAGAGGAGTGGATGTCAATTTTGTCCAAGGCATTTACTCCCCTTGTCATGAACATCCAATTTTATAAAATATTGTAAATCCATATGCTCAAGCACTTACAATTTGTCTATTTCATTTGAGTCAAGTTGCATGTTAGTCAATAATCCCATACCTTCCCAATATTTTGTAAGGAACTTGTTCCTCCTCTTCTTCATTTTAGGATGAGTTTTCATTCAGTCGTGGGGGTATGATGAATCATGTTTTGATCTACTCTGATATTTGATATCGAAGCCTCAATATCATATACCTAATGTTGGAGCCCAAGATGCGATGTCGAATATCCGATATCATGGGGCATATGCTGGCCTATAAATATAGCACTTGGACTCATGATTTTCATATAGTTTTTCATACTTTTTGTCATAGCATAGCGAAGCTCTTGTAGTTTGTTTTCTTTAAAGTTAGAATCTTTTTTGAGTGCTTGCAGTAGAAGTTTGAGTGTGTACAGACCTTTATTCGAGCACTGATGTACCTGAGCATAACAATGTGACGAGAATAAAGATAAGTCCTTTTGATAATCATTGTAGCACTATGAATAGATTAATGTTCTTTCAATGCATTTATTATTCATGCACTTTACTTGAATGCACATTAATTGAGCAATTAATTTTAGTTTTTAATGAACACAAGCACAACCACTCCGAGCATACGTGTAGCACTTGGTAACCTAGCAACGCTTAATGTTTGATAACCCAGCAGCACCACATGCATTTAGGATGTGTCTAGGAAGAGGGAACAGGTACTTGTGTTAGGCTAGTTAGGCAATAGATTAATTAGATATTACATTCCTCTACCTTTCATTCTTGTTCTAGGTGACTAAACTTATAAAATACAAAATGATAAAAATCATATACCTTTGTTGCATTTAAGCTTATACTTGTACCTCACGAGTGGAACTGAGAAGACAACAATCGTTTCAACTAGATTTCACTTCCTTGAAACCAATGTACTTAAGAACTTAAGGTCTGCAAAGTTCAATCGGATTGTGCATGAATGCTTGTGATTTGTATGGTTTGCCATAGGGCTACCTCACCACTCATCATCATGGTTAAACAAACCTTGACTTACTCATGTCATCTCAAATATTTGAAAGGAATACTTGTCACAGATGGATCTTAGAGATTTCCTCCAAAAGAAACTTGGTGCTTTCAAAAAGAGAATACAAGAATGACAAAATGGAGCCAAATATGCTTTCAAATAGCATCATGATTTCTTGAAAGAAGAACTACTTGAGATCTAGGCCAACTAGGACCTAGGGCAATCCTTGGATGAGAAAGAGCACGATCTCCTCCTCCACCTATAGTAGCTCTTAGATGAAGAAGAGCAATACTAGAAAGAATGGACATGAATGAGATGGTTATGAAATAGAGACAGGAATACTAAGTTCTTTTTGCTATAGTTAAAGCGAACAAGGAAGCTAAAATAATCCATAGCATCATGTAAGGGAAAAACATAATGCATGATGAGTAAGACATCACCCATGCTACGTGACAATACTACTCCACCATTTGGTTTAGGGGAGATCCCTCCCCTAATTTCATCCACATCCAAAGGATCATTCAAGCCCATGAAAATGAAAGGTTGATTGCACCTATCATTAAGCAAGAGTTTTTTGAGGTTCTTAGATTTATGAGAACTGACAAGGCTTTGAGGTAGGATGATTAGTTGGTGGAATTTTTTAGAGACTTCTTTGACATTCTTGGTAACAACATTTTTAATGCTTGTAATCTCATGCTTAGATGGAGAAAGTGTTATAATCATATCTAAAAACAATTAGATCTGAAAACACAGATATGAAACACATAGATATGAAAAACACAGATCTGAAAACACACTACAAAAGCTCTAGAGAAATTATTAAAAACCCTACAGATCTAAATAAATCATTAGAGGCAAAATATTGCACTGTAAGAAACACTATAAACCACTCTCAAAACATTCCAAACTCTAGCAAACATTTGCTGTGATAACAGAATGAAAGCAGAATGAAAATAGTAAAAAGGAAATAGCACAAGAACACAAAGAGTTACGTGGTTCAGGCCCCTTTTACCCTACTTCCACAACAATGCTGATCTGCCTTTTATTTTTCTCAAATATTAAGGACACAAGCTGTCCTTGCAACTTTTCAAACACACAATCTGTTATTCCAACAGATCTCAGATCAACACCAACAAGACTCACGTCTCCAAGGTAAAACCTTGATACAATGCTTTCACTTTGAAGCACACACTAAAGGCTACCCCAAGCCTTCTATTTATGAAGAAACATGAGGACCAAACCCCAATCCTAATACATGTGGGATAAAACACCAAGCCTCCTATATATGAGGAAACATTAGGACCAAACCCCAATCCTAATACATGTGGGATAAAACACATCCCCACATCAAATGCAACATAAAAGGAAATACAACAATTAATGTATTTGTCTTCATTTTTCCAACAAACTCCCCCTTGAAGACAAATCCAACCAGCCTTTAAGAGATGTGCACTTCTGATTAAGCTTCAGTTATCCCAAGCTTCTTCCTACAGAAAATGTGTTTTTCAGCTATCACTGGTTTTGTTAAAGCATCAGCAACATTGAGCTTTGTATGGACCTTTTGAACATGCACCAAGCCATCCTCTATGATTTCTCTTATGAAGTGGAATCGGACATCTATATGTTTTGTCCTGGCATGAAAGGCAGAATTCTTTGCAAGATGGATTGCACTCAAACTATCACAAAACACAGCATACCTTTGTTGTTTTAATCCAAGAGACTGCAAAAATCTCTTCATCCATAACATCTCCTTGCATGCTTCTGTGAGGGCTACGTACTCTGATTCAGTTGTAGATAAAGTTACTAGTGGTTGTAGACGTGACAACCAACTCACTGCTGCACCACCAAAAATAAATGTGTACCCTGTAGAAGATCGTCTTGTATCATGATCAGCAGCAAAGTTTGCATCTACAAAACCTTCAATGTGCAGATTAGCATCTCCAAAACATAAGCAATGCGCTTTTGTGCCTTTTAAATATTTTAAAATCCATTTGACAGCTAACCAGTGATTCCACCCATAGTTGGTCATAAATCTACTAACTACTCCAACGGCATAAGCAATATCAGGACGTGTACAAACCATGGCATACATCAATGACCCAACAGCAGAAGTATATGGGATATTTTTAACCTTTTCAAAATCCTCTTTTGACTTTGGACAGTCCTTCTTTGATAAATTAAATTGTGCTGAAAAAGGTGTACTTACAGGTTTTGCATCCTCCATGTTGAAACGCTTTAGAACCTTTCCAATGTAATCTTCCTGACTCAACCACAGCTTCTTCCTTTTTCTGTCCCTGTAAATATTCATACCAAGAATTTTCTTTGCCTGTCCCAAATCCTTCATAGCAAATTCTTTGCCCATTTCCAATTTTAAACGTTTTATCTCTGCTATATCATTTCCAGCAATTAGCATATCATCAACATACAACAACAACACTGTAAATTTACCTGAAATATCTCCAGAAAAATACACACAGTGGTCTAGGTTGTTTTTCTGATAAGATAGCTTCTTCATGAAAGTATCAAACCTTTTATACCACTGCCTAGGGGCTTGTTTCAAACCATATAAACTCTTTTTCAGTCTACAAACCAGACCTGAACCTTGTTGTTCTTCATACCCTTCTGGCTATTTCATGTAAATTTCCTCCTCCAAATCTCCATGGAGGAATGCTGTTTTTATATCAAGTTGTTCCAACTCTAAGTCCATGCAGGCCACCAATGATAGCACTAAACGTATAGAAGAGTGTTTTACCACTGGAGAAAAAATTTCTTGAAAGTCAATACCTGGTTTCTGTGCATAGCCTTTCACCACCAACCTAGCCTTGAAACGTTTTTCCCCATTTGCCTCTGATTTAATTCTGTATAGCCACCTGCACTCCAAGGGTTTTCTCCCTTTTGGCAACTGAACTAGCTCCCAGGTTTTGTTCTGTTGGAGTGATTCCCATTCATCATTCATAGCTGCCTTCCACTTTGTGGCATCAACACATGTCATGGCTTCCTTCACTGTTTCTGGTTCACCATTATCACTGTAAAGTACATAATTCAATGAGGGAGAGTATCTGTCAGGAGGTTTGGTAGTTCTGGTTGACCTTCTAACCCAATGAGACACATCTGTAGCTTCTTGTTCATTATCTTCTACCTCATTTTCTTGCTGTCCTACATTTTCTCCTTGTTGTCCTAAGTTCTCAGCTTACTGCCAAGTACTTTCAGCATGTTGTTCAATGTTTCCAGATCTGGAAAATCCATGAGTTTCATCATTTTCAATTTCTTCAGTCACGCTAAGAGGAGTCCTTATGCTTTCTAAGCCATTTTTGTCCTTGTCTTTCTTTTGCAGCTCACTAAACATCACATTTTCTTTGAATTTAACGTCCCTTGATCTCACTACACGTTTCAATTCAGGATCCCAAAGTCTGAATCCTAACTCATCTTCTCCATATCCAACAAATATGCAACTTTTAGCCCTGTCTTCCATCTTAGTTCTGTTTTCCTTTGGAATATGCATAAATGCCTAACATCCAAAAACTCTTAAATGACTATATGAAACGTTTTTACCTTTCCAAACAACTTCTAGAATAGCATTATCAATTGAAGAATGTGGAGACCTGTTCACCAAATATGCAGCAGTCATAACTGCCTCTCCCCAAAATGTCGTAGGTAGGCCTGCACCTGAAACCATTGTTCTAGCACGATCCAGCAATGTTCTGTTGCATCTTTCAGCAACTCCATTTTCCTATGGTGTACCAGGAGAGGTACGAATGTGCCTAATTCCTTTGATGTTGCAAAAATCAGCAAATGCTTTATAAGTGTACTCCCCCCACCATTATCAGTTTGCAAACATTTTATTTTCAGACCTGTTTCATTTTCTACTCTTGCAACAAATGTTTTGAAAACTGAAAACACTTCATCTTTTGATTTCAGCATATAAACCCAAACCTTCCTTGTACAATCATCTATGAAAGTTACAAAATAAATAGATCCACCAAGAGAAATGGGATTCATAGGACCACGAACATCAGAATAAACCAATTCTAACATATTTTTCTTTCTGCTGTCCAAATCCCTACGAAAGTTTACTCTCTTAGATTTTCCAACTAAACAGTCTTTGCAATCAGTTTGAGCATAAGAAAATACAGGAATGAGAGTCTGATTTTGAAGTACCTTTAAGCTTGACCAGCCAATGTGTCCAAGACGTCTATGCCATACTTCAGAATTTTCTGTATCAGAAACTGTTGCAATAGAGTTGCATGAATCTGCCATCAATGTATATAAGCTGCCCTCCTTCTTTCCTTTCAGAATGGTCATGATTCCCTTGGAAATCCTCCAATGCCCACCTCCACTACTGAAATTCAGACCTGAATCATCCAGCTGTGGAACTGAAATCAACTTCTTTGTAACTTCAGGAACATGTCTAACGTTATCTATTGTCACCTTTGGCATCCCTGCTTGTTGCAAACTTATACTTCCAATTCCAAGAACTTTTAAAGCTTTTCCATTAGCAGCATATACAAAACTAGATTCAACTTTATGATAAGATGCAAAACAAGACTTATCTGGACAAATATGAAAGGAGGCACCTGAGTCAATCAACCAGATGTCACTGCTACATCCATCTGCCACCATTGTACATTGTTCTTGAATCAGAAAACTGACGTTTTCATCAGCTACATGTACCTCTGATGTTCCTTCTTCTGACTTCTTCTCCTTTCCTTTTCCTTTATTTTTCTGTGCTTTCCATGCAAAGCAATCCTTCTTCAAATGACCTTTCTTCTTGTAGTACCAGCATTCTTGAGTTTGAGTTCTGCCATGTGATACTCCTCTGTCCGTGCTTCTCCCCCTACTTGGGAAACGTCTCCTACTTCTACCTCTTTCCTCTGCTACATGAACATTTCCAGATCTAAAAGATTCATCTACTCTTCCTTCTGAATCCTGAAGGGTAGACACAACCTGTTCAAATGTCATAGATGAAACACTCATAGAAGTAGTAATAGATGTCACAATTGCAGACCAGGAATCAGGTAAGGAGTCTAACAAAGCATAGGATTTAACTAGATCTGGAATAACAATTTTATATTCCTCCAACTTATTCAGATTTCCCATCATCTCATCCAAATGATCTTGAAAAGACACATCAGATCTCTTCTTGCATCTAAAAACTTTCTGATAAATGTGAAAGGTATTCAAACCTAATACTTTGTTTAACCTATTCTTCAGCGTTTGCCACAGATCATGCGGATCCATATCCGATTTGATTGAGGCCAAAATCCCATTGTTTAGGGTAGGATGAATGAAAGACAATGCCCTAGTCTTAATTTTCCTCCAATCAGCAGTTGACATTCCTGCTGGTTGAGAGGGATCTAGGGCCTCTTGGCAATCCTTTTGTGCTAAAACAACCTTCATCAAAATGCTCCAAACGTTCCAGTTCCTTCCTACCAATCTTTCCATTGTTTGCAGCCTCTCCATCTTTTTAAACCTTGCTTCGATACCAGTTGTTATAATCAGATCTGAAAACAATTAGATCTGAAAACACAGATATGAAAAACATAGATCTGAAAACACAGATCTGAAAAATACAGATCTGAAAACACACTACAAATGCTCTAGAGAAATTATTAAAAACCCTACAGATCTGAATAAATCATTAGAGGCAAAATATTGCACTGTAAGAAACACTATAAACCACTCTCAAAACATTCCAAACTCTAGCAAACATTTGCTATGATAATAGAATGAAAGCAGAATGAAAACAGTAAAAAGGAAATAGCACAAGAACACAGAGAGTTACGTGGTTCGGGCCCTTTTTACCCTACTTCCACAACAATGCTGATCTGCCTTCTATTCTTCTCAAATATTAAGGTCACAAGCTGTCCTTGCAACTTTTCAAACACACAATCTATTATTCCAACAGATCTCAGATCAACACCAACAAGACTCACGTCTCTAAGGTAAAACCTTGATACAATGCTTTCACTTTGAAGCCCGCACTAAAGGCTACCCCAAGCCTTCTATTTATGAAGAAACATGAGGACCAAACCCCAATCCTCATACATGTGGGATAAAACACCAAGCCTCCTATATATGCGGAAACATTAGGACCAAACCCCAATCCTAATACATGTGGGATAAAACACATCCCCACATCAAATGCAACATAAAAGGAAATACAACAATTAATGTATTTGTCTTCATTTTTCCAACAGAAAGGTTAGGCATGTAATAAATTTCTCTAGAATTGTGCTGATACCAAAAATTATCCATCCCACTTAACTAACCTACTTTAGACCAATATGAATCTATAATAGGCTACTTAGGTTATTCACAAAGATCATCATTGCTAGACTGCAACCACTCATGCACTCCTAGGTGGGCTTTTAACAAACTAGATTTATCAAGGCGAGGTACATTTAGAACCAAATTCTATTGCTACAAGAGATCATGCCCTTTGTGAAGAAAGTGAAATCCCAAGTATGTGCATTAAGCATGATATTGCTAAGGTTCATGATATAGTCTATTGGGGTCCACTTAAGAACATTATGTTATGAAAAGGGCTTCACCCAAAGTTTGTTGATCCATGCATTAACCTTTAGGCTTTAGGAGCCTACTCTTTTGATATTAACAAACATCTTTGAAGATTTTCCTCTCCCTGCAAGTGTTTAGATCAAGAAAACCCCCTCTCCCCATACCTCTTTATCATTGCTATGGATACTATGGATACATATTGTAAGGCTAAAGGCGTTTGTAGTCTGAGCATTAAGGGGATCACATGTATCATTGAACACTATGTAGATGATATGATCGTGGCCATGTAAGCGGTGATTCCATAGGCGAAAGCAATGTCCAGAGCCCTTTAGAAAATGTCCAAAGATATCAGACTCGCTATGAACTAGGAAAAATCCACGGCTCATTTCTTCTACACTAACACAATAGTGAAAGAAAGGATATGTAGGACATTGAGGAGCCTATAGGTATCCTTGTAAGACTCATACATGGGAATGCCCATGTTTGCATGGAATTGTAAGGCCACATGGATCTAGTTGATACAGAGAATCCAAACTAGAGTGTAGCATTGGACATCGAGATTCTTGACCAGGAAGGGTAGGACACTATTGGCTTCCTCTATCTTATTAGTGATGGGAAGATTCACAGCTTTGGTTGTGGCCCCTTCCAAAAGAGTCATCATCAAAGTTGACTAGATCATCTACCATTTTATTTGGTGTGGAGGGAAGGGACAAGATTGAATGGATATCATTTGCTGGGAAAAGGTCATGTGACCAAAGCACTATGGGGGCCTTGGGTGATGGGGTTTTAGGATGTTATACTCACTGAAGACCGATTCCTCATTAATTGCTTCTTACTGGACAAGGTGAGGAGACACTAGGTAATGATCCCTAGAAGAAAATATACTTCATGGAAGGCCTTTGCTTGGGACTCCCACCCATGGTGAAATCTTACTTGTTTGCCCAACAATTGTCTTAGATGAGGCTTCTGGGAGCCTAATCATGGGAAATCATGAAGCATAAATACCCTACAAGTCAAGGGTAGAACAATGTCTAGAAAGGCTACCTACCTGAGAAAATTAAATGTTTCTTATGTCTTATTATCATGGGGGCACTGCTAGTACAGGCTTTGCTTCGAGAGCATGGCCACACTATAAACAACATATGCCTCCTTTGCCACAATGACATTGAAATCGTGCATCACTTCACATTTCTTTGGTCATTTCCCAAAGCATTTTGGGTCACCTTGGGGATCATGCAACAACTATGCATGGACTCTCCTACTAGAGCAGTGCTTTGGACACTCTAGTAGATCAGGAACAAACATGTCTTTTAAGCTACCCCTCTCTTGTTGCCTACACATATTGTTGTTTGTGCCTCCAGGATCTAGAAAGATGCCACTACTACCATGGGGGTTACACCCACATTTGAGCTTAATTATCAAGGCTTTAGGGGTAACCAACTACTATGGGGGTTGGTGGTGCATATGGGATGGGAAGACCTTCTTCCCCTCCTCTCTAGAGACCCAGAGCTTGTGGATGGGTCCTTCTTCTTGCGCTGGAGAAGGGACATTGCTACTTTCTGGGGTGCTCACATTAGGCTTATCGAAGTTGTTATTGTTGATTATCTTAGTATCCCAGTTGTGGGGGACATGGTGCTACCCTCGAGATGAGGGCTCCAAGATGTTGAGAGATTCTTTCCCAAACTAATTCCAAAAACCAAGGGCAACTAGGTCTTTAAGTCAGCCTTGCCTCTCCTCTGGTAGGATGCTATGGAATGTTTCTTTGTTTAGTCAAGTAACATGTCGAAGCTCTAGTGGGCACACTTCACCTTCTTTTGCTACATGCAACTAGGTTTGCCACCTAATTTTCCAAAATTTTTCTTGCCTTCCCCCCACTAGGGAAAAAGGGGATGTCACTCTGGTGTGATCCTAGACTTGTGGAAGGTGACGTAGCCTATGAGGCTATCGTTGGCAAAGCCCACTTCTGTCACCATGACATATACTAGACATAGGTCATCATAGGAGGAAGAGTCCTCCTCCTTTGTGCAAGCCATCCTGGAGAAAAGAGAGGGACCAATGGGGGTGTGGGAAGGTTTGGATTAGCATGGCTCTACAATGGGTTAGCCTTCGTTTTTGCAAGGGCAAATCAAGACTACCATGGATCATATTAGTAGGGAGCTACAATGTAAGTTTGAAGCTAACCTCTAGAGGGCCATCGTTGAGGTTGACGCCAGAGTTAGGGTAGAAGAACAAGCACAATGGGAAGATGAGCTCTAGCGTTGGGAAGAGGAGGCCAAGGCTAAGCGATGGGAGAAAGAACAATAGTAGAGAGAGGCGGTTGTGGAGAAGGAGCATCAAAAGGAGCTATAAGATGCTATGTTTAGAAATGCGATGGACGACTTGCTCTAGGAGCAAATTAGGAAGGATATGTGCTAGGAGGAGTAAGAGTGGCTTCGAAGAGAGGAAGAGGATGAAGAGCAGCATGTAAGGATCTTTCTAAAGGAAAAACAAATTAAAAGAAACTAGGAAGCTATGCATGAAGCCAATGCTCGACGATGGTTTCGCATAAGAAGATGCCCATATGTTGTCCTGGAAATAAATCGCAATATCTCGTAGGTTGAGCTAAGGAGGTGTATTAGGACTACTTCCACTAAGTTTCACCTTGATAAGGCCATCATTGAATTTGCCAAAAGTGTTTGTTACCTTAAAGCACAACACTATCAGGTGGTCTTGGATGTGGTCCATGGCTAGGAACAAGTGTTGTGCCGCTATACCAAGCTACCAAGATCCATCGTATGACATCATTCACAAGGATCAAGAGGTGATGTGGGTGTTGGGTTTCATGGGATATGGCTTTAATTGTAGCACTACATAGTAGCCTAGTAATGGGGTGGTTTTTGAGGCAAGTGCCCCCTTGTTTGCTATCCCATTCCCCATAGGGCGTGATCGCATTTTCTACTTACTTTCTTTTAATTCAATCCCTTGACCTTTTCGCCAAGAAAAGAAAAAGAAAGAATATGCGAAGAGAGACATACACAAATATATATCAAAACATACATCAACATAAAACATACACCAATATATACATGATTATATAGTAAAAACAAACATGTTGAGATTTAAGTATTAATACCCCTTTTTGATATACGACTTACGAATTAGGTCAATATTCTCATTAGTTTCAATATATATATATATAATTTTGGAGTTTAACACCCAATATTCTCATTAGTTTGAAGTTTTGTTTTTTAGTAATAAGAAAAACCGAATTCTATAGTGGCCAGGTGATAGCAAAAGCTTTTCCAAAAGCTCCCCCGTGCATCATCCCTATTGAGATAAAATTATAAGACTATTAAAGATAAAACTTGAAAATAACGTAATGGACAAGGGCTAACGCTTTTAAGATCCATTTTATGATCTCTTCCCTTCTACCAATCTTGAAGACCTTCGCTTCAGCATAGGAAAATGAGTAAGCCTTGGGAGCTGTAAAGAAATTGCCTTAGAAATAAATCAATACGTGAAAAACATGTCATACGTCCCTCCGGTATAAACACAAGTCATGTAATGCTCTTCCGTATGAATTAGATTAACATACATCGGTTAAGTTCATGCAGTGCTGCTGCTTATAATCAACCATTGTTTGTTCATTTAAAAACTAAATCACGCACAACGCGAAAGGTGCTTACACACTTAACAGTTGAAACCTTCATCGTCCTAGCCTGTTTACGTTCACTTTTATTAGTACAACGGTAGCTTATGCAGTTTTTAACATTACCAGGCATCTGCTTTAGTATCGACATATTTCTTCGTTGTCATTTTCGCGTCTTGGATTCAAAACGACGAGCAGGCGATGATCATACAGCGTATTTGGCCTTGGAACCTGCAAAAACAACAGCAGCAGGAAATTGCAGAGACTTGATACACTTCCGCGAGGGAAGGTAGCGTTATCACAAAGGCTGAAGCCATAAGCCATTCCATTCCATTCCATTTCTTTGGGAACTTGTCTCTTCTCGTCTCGTCTCGGCTTTCATGGTAGACAAGCAACACCACCACTACACAGAGTGATGCTGCGGAGACGAGCTCCAGGCTGAGCCATTCCATTCCATCACTGTAATAGATATTCAGTAACTTAATTCATTAATGGAGGCGGTGATGCTCCTCGCCTGGAACCATGCCGCCCCTCCCTCATCATCATCGTCAGCAGCAGCACTGCAAGTTTCTGTGCCCTGCGCCCCGATTCGTTGTGTTCGGCGACAGAGGCGCGCTCGAGTGTACACGGCCGCAGCAGCTTCAGCTTCAGCTTCGGCTTCAGCTCAGAAAGTGAAAACGGTAATGACTCCGGAGCAGCGCATGGCGTGGTCGGAAGGACTTCCGGTAGTGACAGAACGCATTGCGTTCACTGACATTCTGGATCTCAAAACGCAGGGCCGCCTGAAATACGTGATCAAACATCCGCGTTCCAAGCCCAAAACTCGGCCGGATGTGGTTTTCGTCGTTCTCGACGACAACAGAGTGCTTCGCACCGTGCTGCCCCCCGCAGGGCACCAGCAGTTCTGGTCTCGCTGGGATTCCCTCGCCATGAACAGCCTCATCATCAACGCTTATTCTCCCCCGACGCCCAAACCCTCGGTTCCCAGCTCCAGCCTCGTCAAATCCCTCGTCAATCGTTTATTATTCCCTGCGGTTACGGACCTTGAGCAGAAGCAGACGCAGACGCAGACGCAGAAGAAGAAGAGGAAGGAAGAGAAGAAAAAGATTAGGAAGAAAAGCGATTCTGCAACCGCTTCTCAGATTGAAGAGGTTTTGCGCGTCAGAATGGAGGCGGAGGAGATGAGAAAGGCGAGGGAGAAGGAGCGTCGCGCAATGCAGGCGGAGCTTAAGCAGCAACGCAAGATGCAGGCTCAGGAGCAGCAGCGCCAGAGCGGTGGCCGAACGCGCGGTGCGAAGCAGGAGGAGGAGGAGAACGAGCAGATGAGCCCTGAGGAACGACAGAGCGCCATTCAAATGAATCAGGAAATTGCTACCATGCACTGGGACTCCATTCTCGAAGATGAAAACTTCCTTCTCTTCCTTGCGTTCGGGATATTTGTTTTGTTTTACCGTGTCGTCGTTCTCGGGTACAAGAAGCGGAGAAAGGATTACGAGGATCGGTTGAAGATCCAGCAGCTTGAGGATGAGGAGAGAGCCAAGAATAAACAATTGGATAGAGAGATGGATACGGCACTTGATGCTAAGAAGAAACAAAGCAGTACCAGTCCCACGGGCTTGGAGAAGCAGTTGCAGGATAATCCGTATTTGGAGGTCAGTTTGCAATTTTTGAACTCAGGAGCCAAGGTTCGGCGAGCAGGGATAACGTCGCGGTACTTGGACAGGAATGTGAATATCAAGTTTGAAGATGTTGCAGGGCTGGGGAATATTAGGAAGGAGCTTGAGGAGATTGTTGAGTTTTTTAGGTATCCTGAACGATATCGCGGTCGTGGGGCCAAAATTCCATGTAAGTTTTCTGTGTTCTGTATCTGTTGTTGTCGTGGTTTTGAGAACCTAAAATGCAACAATGCTAGAAAATAGATACAATGCAACAATCAGGTATCCATTTGTTTGTTTGGTTCATTGGGATATCAGATAATCACAACACTAAAATTATGAAACTGGTAGAGTGTGGACCTTCACATTGATACTATGTTATGTCAACATTGATATTATGCTTGGGATTGTGGTAACTGACTGTTATATTAAAAATGAAATGTTATCAATAAAATGTAGTTTAGTAGAGAGTTTTGGCTTCTATCCTACAAGTAACAGGTTTGACTGCGATATCTTACATTAAGATATCTAAGAATTGTTAGAAGGAATAACTGTAATTGAATACTGTCCACTTTAAGCTGCATATGTATGGTGAATACAAATTTGTATTTCATTCCTTCATATACTGTACTATATTGATACTTAGAAAATATTCTGGTTAAGAGAATTCAAGACTAGTGTGTGCTTTAACAAATGGTCACGATGATAGGATGGAGAACCATAATTGTTCACTAGAATTGTTAAACCTTCACTATTGGAGTGAAGCATTATGTAGGTAGAAAAAAGGAAGTGTGTATAGGAGGTGGATAAAAAAAGAATTTGGAGGTAAGAAAAGAAATGAAGAACTACACTTCAGGAGGACTTTGAATGAGTGCCAAAAGAAACTAACAAATTATAAAAATTGTTACAGAAGCTGGCAGAAGCTATCGAACCATTTCAAGAAAGGAGTTTATAAGAGACTACAAGGAATTGTCATATTAGAGAAGTATTATGCCAAAAAATTGTCATCCCAAAGAAGTAAGATGCTAGTGATTGTTGTACCAAAGAAGTGTGATTTTGGAGCACCTAACGGTATGCAAAGCAGCTAATGCGATGTTATAAATATCAGAAGGATGATGGAACCTAATGAGCAGAGTTCTTATGAACAAGTGAGTTGGTAGGAGTCCAAGAGACTTGTAAAAAGGATTAAAGGACCAGGTGCAAGCCAGATTTCAGTAAGATGAAAAGTGTTTACTGAGATTGAAATGTTAAAAGTCTTAACATTTGAGATTCCGTATCAAGGTATAGGTTTTGTACCTATATACTGAATGGAGAAATTATATAATCTAAGTCTTTAATTCTTTTTGATAACGTTTAATTTATCATGGTTATGGTAATTGACCCTTTGTTTCTTGTTGCCAAAAACCAGGGCTGATTAATTATCCTACGTCTGCTGTACGCAAAATTCTAGTATGTCAGATGGATCTCTAGTTTCCACATGGACATTAGAAAACTTAAGATAACTACCAAGGCATAGTTCATTTCTTTCATTGTCATCAATATCTTTAAAATTTTTAACTATAAATTTTGAATTTTATCAAATAATTTATCTATTATCAAAGCTTTTTTTAAGCAGCTTTTGTGAATATTAACAGGAATTCTGGGTATCTCGCCATATATCAATTACTCCATTCATAATGTGCAATGAAACTAATGTAGAGTTGTAGACTGTCTAGTGAATGGGTAAAAACTTTGGAAACTGCATTACTGTTATGGTTTTAAAGCCTCTGTTTCAGTTAGCTTCTGGAAGAACACTTCCATGGACTGCAACTTGGGAGGTCCTTAAAGGGGCAGATGCTGCTTGCTTTTAGATTAAGAAACAAAGCCTCGATTTTTTTGGACATTCTTCCATGTCTCCAATGGAAGTCCTGCAAATAAAGTAGAAGAAGTAATCAGTTAAGACTTACGAGGATTGAGGTGGCATTAAATGACAATGCTTCATAGTATTGACAATATTTTCTAAAGTCATTGAACACGCTCATGGGTTGATCCATAATTACACACTTGCTTAAACTGATAAAAACTCTAGAATTATTTGAGTTTTTCCAGAGATTGACTCAATATATTTCTGTTTCAAATCTTACGGAATATTACCTGAACTTCCAATTCGGTAACACAGTTTCTCAGGCCACAGTGAGCACATGCTGTATAGTGGTAGAAAACCAAGATGAACAATTGAGTGGGCTCTAGAAAGTGGAGTTGTGGTGGCTGTGGCCCCCAGACTTTTGGATATTTCAAAGGGGCAGATTCACCATTATGCATCCGCTCAACCCATTCTGTTCTTAGATCCCTTGATGTAAGGAAATGGGCTTACATAACTCATCTTACTAATGCAATGCCACTGCTTCTGCTTTCACTCAAGTTTCTTGAGAGACGGTTTGACAATATAGGGCTTTTCTACACAGCATTGTTAGCTGTCCAAGGGTTTGAAATTTGTACTGGTTGATGCTACTAACTTAGTCGATTAAGTTCAGGTCATGCTATGTATGTGCTTTTGTTAATTTGGCAATCTGTGTGACTCGTGGATGAGAGAATTTAAATCCTATGGTTTCAAGTGCATGGTTTAAATTTTTTATAAATTGCTTGTATTGTTTACCTAAGGGCACATTTGGTTACGTGACACTTTCGATGCTAAATCTTCAGATTTTACTTCTCAAATTAAAAAAATTGTTTGGCTTTCGGTGTTTTTGTGAGGATGCATCGTTGGACCCGTCAAATATACCAATTTCTATTGATTTCTGGGTTCCTTCCATTCACTTCTGAAGTTGTATTCTGCTAAGATTCATGAATCTTTTTATTTAGCATCTACCCGGATTTAGCATCTGCAGAGTCACTCAACCAAACACACCCTAAAAGTTCTCTTAAAATTGAAGGCTCTAAGGAATAGGAATGTTATGAATTTTATTAGAAAGATTAAATTGGTGAACCATGCTTGAAATTAGAGCATAGCTGATTCAAGGTAGCCAACCAAAATAAGATGTAACATTATGATTCTTTCTAGTTGTAAATTCTGTTAAACATAATTTAAAGTCCAACCTATTTCTATGGCTTTTTATTACACTAGTTTATTGTATTGCCCTGGTAGCAATTTGATAGCTTACTATCATTTGCTTTTGAACTGACCAAGTGTTTGCTATGGCAGCTGGAATTTTGTTGTGTGGAGAACCTGGAGTTGGCAAGACTTTACTTGCAAAAGCAGTAGCTGGTGAAGCAGGTGCTAGCTTCTTGTCAATATCAGCTTCTCAATTTGTTGAAATGTTTGTTGGAGTTGGTGCTTCTCGTGTGCGTGCACTGTATGACGAAGCAAGAGCTAATGTATGGTCTCTCCGTGTATTCTGGCTCTATTTTCTAATCTCATGTTCGCTTATATCCACGTGTTTACGTTTAACTAACAGAGGCATATTAGAACAAATTTTATTTTACATAATTTGCATATATCTATGGAAGGCCATTTATGATAATTACAAGAAATAACTTGTGATTGTGATTTTCATATTCAGTTTTCAATCAGTCATTTCATCATCTTTAAACTTCCTTTTATATGATATGTTTTATGTTATACCAGCGTAACTGTCGATTCACACAGATATAGCC
The DNA here is from genome assembly GCA_015680685.1 of Gnetum montanum. Taxonomy (NCBI): domain Eukaryota; kingdom Viridiplantae; phylum Streptophyta; class Gnetopsida; order Gnetales; family Gnetaceae; genus Gnetum; species Gnetum montanum. Next base: position 456,522 of record MNCI01034498.1, on the reverse strand, counting down.
TCTATCATTTATGGTGAGAACTACTGGGTTTGGCTGAGTTCGTGAATAACTTGATCTGGCCTCATAATGGCTTGTTACCTAAAAGATTATTTCTTTATAAAAAATAATAATATAGTATAGGTGAGGATGATGATACGTTTGTCGAAAAAAATAAAATCACTTTTTATAGCTTATTGAAAATCTAAAATCCTATATACTTATCTTTCTAACATTTTGAATACCCTTTTGCTTTCCATTGTTTCTATTTTCTAGCATTGCATCACTTGGGTGTAAATGGATACCTGATTGTTGCAGGTTTGGTTCCTAATTTTGGATCTGATTGCTAATTGGCTCTGGGTCCTCCATGGGTACAACCCAATCCTTACCTGTTTTACACCTCTAGTAGTCCTTAACAACTAATATAATTGCTGTTCTACGGTGAGAAGGTAGGTCAGTAAATGGTTTTTTTTTTCTTGAAAAATGGAAGACATGATAAACAAAGGTCATGTGCAAATATTTCTGGTTAGGCATTCAAGTCGTTTATGGATAGAATGTCTCAATAAAGTTAAAGATAACCATGTTGATAGAATGTCTCTTTCAGCTGCTTGAAGTAAGGAAAACACAACAGAGGAGGAATGTCCGGTTATGGATTAATACATAAGTAATTCAAAATAATTAAGCCCATTGCTTCAGAATAAGAAGATTAACTCTGCATTTTTGAAAGTCAAAGCCAAAGTGAGAGGCGGCTCAAGTGGTTATCTCATTGTCTGACAAGGATTTGTAAGCAGGAGGTTGCTGGTTCAAATCATATTTGAGGCACCTTTATGTTCTATGTAACTTCTACAAAAGTATCATGTTGGCTATATATCTCAGGATGCATATAGTTATAGATTCAATTTTAAGGGGTATGTTGAGACATGTGCCTCATGGGAATATATGCTCAGGGACAATGGCATTAGGTAGACAGCTGGCCATAGTAAATCGTCAAATCCTTTGCCTACCTTAATGGTCAGCCCGTCATAGATGGGATAAAGGCACCAAGATGATGATGAGTGATAGAAATAACTATACATTTGAAATTCATATGGTCAGATTTTGCTAGTGGAAGGGATCAAAGTTAATAGTTAATGGAAATACAATAGAAATATTTTTTTAAATGAAAATATTGACACAATAGTGTCATAAATGTGATAGAGTTCTCTCACATGATTCCAAAGAATATGGAATTTTATAAATTATTTATTAAATTTGGAACAATAATTCTACTTCTTGTTTGTTGGTTTGTTAATTAAAATGTTGCATGCATATTTAATTTTGCGTATAGTATAAATATGAAATGACTAGAAGTACTGAAGTCTTGCAATTTTCAAGTCTTTTCCATTGACCAGTATATTGAAATGTTCCTTACAAGATCACAATGTGGTTTGGTGGGGCAAAATATTAAGCACAATTCTAAAATTTATGTGTTAGAAGGAATTGCTTATACAGAAGTAAAGAGTTTGAAGCCGTTTTAAATCTTGCATTCTCGTGCATTTACGTAATTAGTACTATAGCTAATTTAACTACCTTGTATATACTTTTGGATAGTTGCACCTCCTTGGATATCTGTGTGCTGGAATTTTAAGTAATGGTTATGCTCATTGCAGGCACCTGCAGTTGTGTTTATTGATGAGTTGGATGCTGTTGGTAGACAGCGTGGTCTTATATCTACGTCTGGAGGTAAAGAACGTGATAATACTGTTAACCAGGTAAGACAAATAAAATTGCTATATGCGATTATAAGATTTCATTGAGTGCATGTTTTTTAAATGCATAAACTTATGTTTATTTAGTGTTTTGAAACATAGCTCCTTGTATGCTTGGATGGATTTGAAGGCAAAGGTGAAGTTATTACAATTGCTGCAACAAATAGGCCAGATATTCTTGATTCAGCACTAATACGACCTGGACGATTTGATCGGAGGATCTATATCCCATTGCCTGGACTAGCCGGTCGGATTGAGATCCTTAAGGCAAGGGATTTAGTTTATTTTCTAAGACACTTAAGTTATTTTTATTATCATTTTCTAATTTTCATAGATGTTTGTTTTCTGTTTTCTTGTTAACGTTGGAAAGTAATAGGCATGGTTACTTGCTTTGATTGTAAAAGTAAGTAGTTTTTGTTGTTTGTTTTTAGTTTGGTTCCTCCCTCAATAATGCTCTCAGGCTAAAATGGTTTTCCCCCTTTAGAAATGCATTTAAGATATGATCAGTATACTAAATTTGCTGATGTAGAGAAGTTGTGAGAGATGCTAGATCGTTGTGAAAACACTGTGAGACGTGAGAAAAAGGAGAAAGACAAGAACTGAGAGAAACTTCAGCAGCAAATTTATTCTATTCACCACTGCCAATGCTTAACAAGAGAGTTTTCTTCTTACATTGCCATCAAGAGCTGAAAATAAGGGCACCGCTTTTTATAGTTTTGAGAGCTCACATTTTGCCATATTTGGCAACATGCTCAACATGAACTCCAATTGATCCTCTTTCCAAAAAAGGAAAAGTTCTCAAAACTTATAAAAATTGCAGGTGTAAAACATGGACTTTCACAACTTCCCAACGTTTAACCTATGGGACTTTTCATGAAAACTTGAAAATAACTTAGAGTTGGGATAAAGTTAGGATGATGACGATGAGGAACACACCAACTACATGACTTCTTGGAACATAAACAAGGACTCAAAACTTCAAAAGGTGAAGATACATTTCACTCTTAACAAACAGCATTAAGTGTTAGCTAAGACATCTGGGAATGGGATGTCACAATAGGACTTGAAATTGAACAGCTGTTGCGAAATTTTTGTTTCCATATATTGCTGGTATAATTCAGACACATTATTCTTGGAACATGAAAACTTCATAACTTCTTAACTACCTGATTTCTTGGAACGTAAACATGGACTCAAAGCTTCAAAGAGTGAAGACACATTTTACTTTATAACTAACAACTTAAGGGTTAGAAAAGAAATCTGGGAATGAAATGTCACAATAAAACTTAAAATTAAACAACCAGTGCCAACTTTTTCTTTCTGTTTATTGTTGGTATAGTTCAGACAAATAATTTAGACAAAGATTATGTAGAAAAGCATATATTGGTATTATTGTTGTTATACGTACATTCAACATATCGTAAAAAACCTGTCATTCAGTTTAACAACATGTTGATTGTTCACAATATGTATGGAAGAAATAAATTCCAAAGTTTTCATGTTTGAATACTGAAAGCCATTAAATTCTAGTATCATTTTGACTATATTGGATTTTAATTTGGGAAAGAAAAAAATGATACATTTGCATGATATTTTTGGTCATTTTTATGTATTATGTGTCATCTAGACCAAGTATTTATGCACATTTCTTTTCCAGGTACACATGAGGAACAAACCTGTAGCAGAAGATATTGATTATGAGGCTATAGCATCTGCTACAGGGACAGTTTCTGGAGCTGAGCTAGCCAATATCGTAAATAAAGCAGCCCTGTCAGCTATACGTAAAGGTCAATCTCAGGTGATGTTTTTGTTTTGTATATTCTCTTTCATAATGATTGAAACTATTATCTTATTTTATTAATATATTCTCTTTTTACTTATTGAAAAATTGAAATCACTACCAATATGTGCAAAATTTGGTTTTGAAAAGTTAGTGTGTCATATGTCAGTGGATTGGCTGTTGCTTTGTTTTAGTTACTTAGTTGCTGGATACAAGTCTTATATAAGGAATAAGTATCGAGTATAGTGTGAATGTGTGCCTACCTCCTTTCTCTTGTTTCATGTAGTTTCTCTATGTTTGTTTCATGTCTTTCAAGTTGGAGTTGTGTCATGTAGTAGTTGAAGTCATTAGAAGGTATTAGAAGTGAAAGTCATGGGTCCTAAGTGGTTACATGTGAAATCTTTTCAGGTTTGTTATGATAAAAAGCACAGGAAAGAGAGCTTGTGCAAAAGAAGAAAAATAGGTTTAATGGTCCTTTATGTGTGAGCATGTCAATTTTGGCAAAGCTTTCCCCTCTCCTCGAGTATAAATAGGGCCCCTATTAAACTTCAAGTAAGTTGTAAGTATACAATCTTTAGTTTTGTAACCCAGTAAAGAAGATTGTAACTTAAAATCAGAAGGTTGAGATGATTCGTAAGGATATTTCTCTCAATTATGAAGAATTGTTCCGTATCTTAAGAATAAAAAATATGTAATGATGAAGAGAGAAGTGTGGAAAGTAATTTAAAAGTACTAAGAGAAGAAGGAAGGAATATATAAGCAAGACCGGCAAGAGACAAAGGCATAATCAGATACAATAATGAGGAGAAGGAAGAAAAAAAAATCGTACTTGAACATTGTAAGAAGTAAGAATGTTACGATGTACAATCATCTTAACATAAGTTATAATGGATGATCATCAAAACTAGTTGATGAACTTCAGAACTAAAGAGTTGAAGGTGTCGTCAAGTATCTTTTACTAGAGAAGTAAAGGTGCCATGTAAGACTTAGGGATGAGTCAAGATCTAGTGTCCTAAATAGGAACCAAAGATCACAGTTGGAGCCAATTGTAAGCCTGATCCAGTTTTCTTAATTAAGAAGTGAAGATCACCTAGGAGACTTCATTGGAGTACAGACAATTGCTGCATTGTGTAACCAAGTCAGTATGCAAGGCTTGTACAAAATTAGTTGGCCAGGGATGACTATAGTCTTTGTCGTAAGACCAACAACAATCAAATCACAAATTAAGACTTACGATGTATTTAGAATATGATTACAAATTGTTATGAATATTTGAATTAAGTCAAGTTTGATTTGAGTTGATGAATTATGACATTAAGTACTTAACGACAAGATCCTTGGTATATTAGAGCTGTCATTTACGTAAAACAAAACTCTAACAATCCCTTATTCAAGATGCCCATTGTATTGAAGTGTGAAGTGAATGAAAGCTCTCTTTTTCTTCATTGAGTGTCTGCTTGTGCTAAAATCTCATTAGTTTCAGCCCTTTTCTCTATTGTCTCATATTGTCACAGCCATGGTTTCTCACAAGAGTTGAAACCTCTCAGGGTTCTTTCTAACGTTTTCTCATAGCCATTTCTCACACATTGATTCTTACAATTTCTTACTATCTTCTCTCAAAGATTCTCACAAGGATCGCAAGTTTTTCACAATTGGGACTCTCAATTTAAGTCCTTCACATTCCTCTCAAGTTTTACAGGTTTAGTTTTATGTTTTACTTTGATAACAATGAGGTGTTAGCCTAGCGGTAAGGGTCTTAGCATGGTAACCCCAGTTCACAGGTTTGATTCTACTGGATAGCACTGAGTTATAAATTAACAGAAATCCTGTAAAAGAAATTCTGAAACTAGTTTGATAGATCCAATGGGTCTCAGTGGACGTAAGTAAAAAATTTCAGTTTCATATACGATGTTGTATGCATGTTTGAAGGGTTTGATGTTTAAGAATGCAAGGATGGATGAGTTCTATTGTTCAATTTGTTAGTATTGAGAGGTTCAACCCATTGTTCAACTTTAATTTGCATTTCTATTTTCAATTTGTTTTAACACTGAGGTGTTAGCATAGGTCTTGGCCTGGTAACCCCAAGTCACATGTTTGATTCTACTAGGTAGCACTGAGCTATAAGCTTCTATAAATCTTGGGGTGTATCTATGTTTCAATTATTTCGGGTTCCAACACCCTCTCTTTTTTCAATTTGTTTCAAAATTTGTAAGTTAGTAAGTCCTCTTTTGGGTTTTCTAGTTAACACACGAAGTTTGGCTCAATCTCTCTCAAAATCTTGTTGAGTGATTGATAAGCTTTGGATGCTTGAAGGATGAAGGAAGCATGCTTTCATCTCAAGATTTGCATGCTTTGAGTTAGATTCTCAATAATTGTATAAGATTTTCATGTTTTTAAAGTTTTCTTTGTCGCAAGACATTGTTCCAATTCTCCTTTCAGTTTGATGGATTTGGTCTTTTTGATGTCTCAAATTTGTTGTTAAGAGCCTAAACCTCATCTCTCCTGCCTTCTTTGTCCATTGTAAGACCTGGTGTTGATGTAATTTTCATCTTGAACTTGTTGCGATTTGTTTTTTGTTTCAAGTTTCTTCCACAACCCTACCACGACTTGTGGTAAAAGCTTGACAGTGACCACCACTTATGGTCCACTCCTGATTAGTTGTAAATTGAAGTACACGGGAAGTAGAAAGGCCAAAATGATCATGATGACCTTTGGTCCACAAACCTTGTTCTGTGCATCATGGTTTACACAGTTTGAATTTTTTTCTCTATTTCAAGTTACCATAACTGCAACAAGACCTATGGTGAACTTACCATGAGTGTTCCAGGAACTATGGTCCAAGCAGTTTTCATGACAAGCGACCTCATTCATTCGTGGTTGGCTTGTGGTCAAGTTCAAGAAGAATTTTCAAAGCTTGGATTTCAGATTCTGGGAGCTGAGGAGAACCTTGTTTTTTCAAGTCAAGAAAGATCATATGTAGATTTTCATTATGTCTATTGAACTTCTCTATTAATTGTTATATAAAAAAATAGCATCAATAGTTAATCTTTACATTTTGATGTGTTTGCATTGTTAATATATTAACATTTATTATTCTGATTTTTATGAGCTTATATATAGAATTTTATTCCTTCTTTTTTGATCTTCTCATAGAAGCCTTCCAAGTTCTTGTGTTTGGCTTTAGCTACTACTAATTTTACTTCCTGCTTTGCCATTTTATATATCAGGTTATCTTCATGCTTTCCACTCTTTTTTATTTTTATTTTTTTTCGAGGGAAGATCAAGATTGTATTAACCATAGATTAAAAATGTGGATAAGATTGCAGATAGCCTTTTTAAATAAAAGACTCTGGATGGCGGATTGCCTGGAATCTCAACTTGGAATCGTTTGGAATTGTATAAGTATGGAACAATTTAAAACAAAAATTTTAAGGATATTTTGCAATAAGCAAGCAGTTTTGTGAATAAAAACATTCAAAAAACATGTAGGTTTAAGTTTTAAATAAACATAATATAGCAACAAAGAGTAAATAATAACATAAAAAATTCTTCCCATTTTCTTTTTGAGGTCTAAGCTTGACTTTTTGTTGTTACCTAGTTGCCTCTTCGTCCTCTGCAAAAACATAATCCTATTGGAAATCATGATTCAACTTTAGTTTTTAAAATGGAATATTACTATTTTTATTGTTTGCCACAACCATGTGGGCTCACATATCCACCAGTTGGTCCTCCATAATTAAAATTGAAATAACAGTTGGCCTTGCTGAATTAAAATTTAAATGACACTTGGCCTTCCTCATTATGAAGAACAACAATGCAAACGAACCATTCAACAACATGCTTATTATTTCTGTGAACATGAAAATATACCTTAATGCAAGTCAACATTAGCATTTCAACATTGCTTGCAAAACCAATGCCAACGCTATGACGTTGTTGGTAGGACCAGCAGTAACCACAAGCTTCAATGTTCTAGCAACTATTGCTGCAACGTTGCTTGCAGTCCCAATGCTTCGACATTGCTAATAGAAGATGTTGTTGGTAGAACTAGTGGCATCTAGGACCTTCAATGTTTGAGCAACCATTGCTTTGATATTTTTGGTACCACTAACACAACACAACACCAGCCATAGGCTTCAACATTGTTGGAAACACCAACAGTAAGAACACATAAGATGCCCAATTGTGCTAGTATTCATCATTATTGAATCACATAGGACTATGGAATTGTACACATCTTTGCCATTGTTGGCCTCCTCTTCATGTTGCATGGGCATGGGCCTAGGCTTGTGGCCAATGGAGATCAGACATCTATTTATAGTGGCCATTTGCAGTAGTTCATCAGAAACGACAGCTTAGGCATTTGCGATGTCCTTCTATTAGTACCAAAATCGTAGTGCAATAGGGTACTTTTTAACAACATTGGTGAAACCCAAATTGTGCACATATGAAAATGCCAATGGTTCATGTTTGTTTGGTAAAATCAAGATTGTGATTCCGATCTGATTTGATATGTGTTTTTATGGATCACGATCTTGAGCCACATTTTTAATTTATGCAAGGAACAATTGCTTGGAAAGCATCTAGAATTGGGATTTTCTTGCAAAGTTTTTTGGGGCGAAATGTAAGATTGTATCAATTTGGAAAGGATATTTTGGGTGAAAGAAAAGGAGAAAAAAGGTACATTCCAAATGAGATATAGTGGTGGCTTGATGAAAGACATTATGTTATTCAAAATAACTTGGAGTAAGGAATGACAACCAAATGGAAACTAGGAGAATTAGATTAACGAGAGCAGTAAGAGGAGAATGGAGTGATAGGGGAGTACAAAGTGACAGGAGAGCTTAGGAGGGAGAGAGACCATGCAGATAGGGGAGACCATGAGGGCTTGCATGTGGTGCTAGGTGTAGGAGAGGCTCTTACTCCTAATGTTGGGCAAGGATGTAGGGTAGAGGAGGCTAGAGAAGGTCCTGGTTTTGATGATGGGAAGGAGTGTTTTTTTTTTTTGGGGGAGGGGTGGTGGCATAGATGGCTTTTGTAGCAACTAAGCAGTGTTTGAATGTAAAGTGAAGAGTCCACTCAGCTTGGTCCACAACCCCAACTTAGGGTTTCTACAAAATGTTTCAAGGTTGTTGAGGAAATCCTTGCCTTGAGCTTGGTTGGGAAGTTCGTTTCCTTTGGTGCTCAACATTTACTCATGTTGGTGACTTGTTGGGTTGCCTCATTGTAGCACGTTCTAGTGGCCATTCGTGCTTTGTCAAGGGACTTGATCTTGTTTGTGTTTCAATTTGAGAGGGATAAGGTTGTTGTCCTTTGAGGTGGTTTTTGGTTTTTCAGGGCTTGTAGCCTGGCCTTTACTAATTGGTGCTAGGTGCCCATAGGGATCCTAGTCCTTTTGACCATGCCCTAGCCTAGGTGCTAGGTGCTAGGTGCCCATAGGTGACATGCGATTGTACTTGAGGTGGGTATACACTTCAGAATGGTGCTTGCATAATTGAAAACCTTAGGGTCTTGTGCAACTCAATCCCCTTGGTTTCAATAGCGTAGGACATTAAGTTGGAGCAAGCATATGCATAGGTAGGGTTGGATACTAGTATTCATCTTCACATCTAGGGCAAGGTGTATGCAAAATAAATAAACGATGCAACCCATCCATTCAAGGTATGGGGATGAATATATTAGTATTAATATGATTAGTAAACAATTCTTAGAAATATTATATGCTTCACACAATGCACACTAATCAAATGCATCATCAGCCTAATTCCTAATTGTGAAGTTAGGTGAATTGCTTATCCTAGGGCCAAAGGGCTTCTAATTATAATTCATGTGGGTTCATTTTATGGAAAGCAAATAAACATACATGATCACTCATGTTTTTCTTTTCTTTGCACAAACAAAAGAATATAATTATTGATAAATAAATGGGGTTAGCAGATTGAAATGATAATAAATAAATAATATTTTACTTTGCATGAAGGGAAAATCTAACTATGACGAGATGTATAAAATATTTATTATGCAATAAAGGACTTACCCAAAGAAGGTTTCCAGGCTTCCAAGATCCACCATCGTCAACATACAATTAACAGAAGATATTTATGCATCTCAAGTATGGTGTAAATGCCATATAAGAACTAGCTCACATCATACAATGAAGAGAGTTGCGTAGGTTTGCTTCTCATGTGAAAATCAACCAATGTTTTCCTCCAATTTAGGCACCCTAAATTTGGCAAACAAAGTCTGAAAGTAGGGGCTGATTTTTTGGTAATCAAATCTGAGTTTAGGGAAGGAGGGCGTGAAATAAATCTGAAATTATAATTATAAACACAGCTCATGAGAGTTGGGAATTCAGAATGTTCTCTTTCAGCCTAAGGCAAATTTCTCTTTCTAGAATTTCTTTAATTTGAAAGGCAGAATCATGGGGAATAAATTACCAGCCACAAAAAAAAAAAAAAAAAAAAACAGAGAGAGAGAGGATCTTCTATTTGTTCAGGGTGAAAGTCTAAAACAGAGGACAGACAATCTTTGATATCATCATCATCCTAGCCTTGTCTCAATAAAATGGGGTCAACTAATAGATAGTCTTTGATATCATCATCATCTTCATCCTAGCCTTGTCCCAACAAAATGGGGTTCGCTAATAGACAGTCTCTGATATCTTTTACTGTAAAAAGAGAGAGAAAAAAAGGGCAGGGAATAGACTTCTAAAGTTGATTGTTTATCATTATCTTTCTTATTTTATGAAATCAGAAAAACAGTATACGGTAGTTAATAACCATTAAGGAAGGGTAGTAGTGTCTATACTATGAACAGTCATTAAAGAATTAAAAATCTGATTTTTGAAGCAGACAAGTGGTAAACTTTCATGTGCTCTTATGTTTTAATGGAAAGGAAAGGAAAGTAAACAATAAAATCTGATATGTACTAAGCTTGAACACCATGATGGGTTAACATGGTGTCAAACTTTGTAATTTTTATTCTTAAAATTTCCAGCCTCTCATGTTTTCACATTGAGAGAAATATGGGCTTGAACAATGGACCATTTAACAACAAATTGGGACATGACAACTCTTGAAAACCTTTCAAAAACTCACCTAAAAATGCTCAACAAAACAGAACATGTGTACTTCACAAAAGACACCAAAAATCATCAATATGCATAGCTTCTTATTTTTTTTTAATGAGTACTCAATTGATCCTTTGGTCATTCAGCTCTCACAAACTAAATCCCTCCAACTGTACAGCATCTTGTAGCCCAACAAGAAGAACACTGGGGTTGGGTAAAGTGGTGGGGGCTAACAGCATCAAGCCCTCCCAATAACTGAGCCTTTGTAGTCCACACAAGAGATCACCAGCCTTGGATAGAATGATGAGGGGCATTCCTTAAGAATGATCACAAAAACATGAAATACCAAGTGCACATGGCCCAAAAAAATGCTAACTCATAAGCCCAAAACATGCATGCCACAAATAAGATCCAAGGCTTATGAAAGAGCTCATGCATTGGCTCATAACTCATAAGAAAATCCCTCATCTGCCCTCATAAATAAGTTGCATTTGTCCAAGCCATTATAACAACAAGCACCTACTCATGCTAAAAAATCTGTACATCAAGGGTTTGGAATACACACCTATAGAAATGAGTTGGCCAATTTGGGGAGGCAGAGGGCACTTGAAGCTTTGTTTGTTTTCCAAGGTACAGCCAAAAATTCTCTCACCAGACTAGAGAAAAACAGTCCATTGGATCAGCCAAACAGTCCCTAGGAATCAGTCACAAAGGTTTCCCACATCAGCAGCAAGTTTGGCCTCCTATGCCTCTACAAAGCTTACAAGAATCACCATGACAGCCTCTATGCTTAGCCCAAGAGAGGGTAGGAGCAGCCTCACACCATCTCCTCTCTCTTTCCCCCTCCTCTATTCCTCATCCTCAAACTAGCATAGTCTTCCCCCTTTTTGCCAAAAGGTGAAATTGAGAGCAAATACTCCTCTATTTTTAGGATGGAGGAGACCCTAAAGTTTGGACAAAGACTTGTGGACAAAAGTTTACACTATGGGCAAAGATTAGACAAACCATTCTTCAAAAATTCTAAAAAATAAATAAATTCATGACATCATTGCTACATGACTTGGACAAGTAAGCTCTCATGGGGGAGAGAATATGCTAGATTGACAATACTCGAGAGTCACATGACCCCAATTAAATGAGTCATTTGTCCCTTTTCTAGCCATTAGTATCAAGTGGACAATTAGTGTATTAAAGAAAATAGATGTCATCATAAGCATGTCATAAAGCATACATCACCATCATACATTGACTTTTCTTATGGCCCCATCTATTTGTCTTGTTTTAAGTCACTTTTAACTTTATAACCTATGAAGGCTTCTAATTTATTTTTGGCCCTTTATCTATTTTTTACATTACCTATAATTTATACTAAACTTTTGTATATCCAACATTTTACACATCAAGCTGATTGTAATGAGCACAAACATGGCATAGCTACGATGCTAGAAATAAATTATTTGACCAAATTAAAGAAAATATGGTCTTACAAGGTACTTTTTTAATAATTTAAAATTGAAATTTCACAATCTAGGATTCGAATTGAGAAACTAATTGTAGATTTATGCTTGAGGTGTAAAACTAAGTTAGTCCACCAACCTTGAGTACAATTTGACAACTTTGATTTTTTGATATATTTTAATTAATTAAATATTCAATAAATTTAAAATTCTAACTAAATGTCAAAATAAACAATAGATTCATGCTACATTAATTTCCTAGTATTATTCTAAAATAATGCTAGACTTTGCCATGCTCATTTATCAATAGAATATATATGTTTTTTAACTTGAAATAATAAATAATTAGAAAGAAATTAGAAACAAATAGAAACAAATAAATAATTAGAAAGAAATAGAAACAAATTAGAAAGAAGTTAGTCCACCCAATCAAAAGTCTTCATATTACTTAGAAGCATTAGGCTCATCTACAAATATAAGCTTTAAAACAAGTTAAGGATCATTACTTGAAGTCACAATGCTCATCCTGCCAAGTCGGGTCTAAGCAGGGTTAGTAGATGAGCAAAAGCCTGACCTCTTTATGTGGTTGTGCTTAGGCTCAAACCCAGTTCTTTGACTTGAAAAATGAGTACCTTGGCATCACTCCAAATAATGGTCTAAATATTTAATAGAGTACTAATGTCACATGTAAAAATATGGGGCATTGCAACCGACAACAATTCATGCCTATGTCATTGCATAATGATGAGTACGAGTACTGTCGTTGTTGGGCACTTTGTGTGTTCTTATCGCTGGTGTTCCCAGTAATGTCAAAGCCTATGACTGCTATTGGTGCTGTGTCAATGCTACCAACAATGTAAGAGGGATGATTATTAGAACGTTGAGGCTTGAGGCTACCATTGGTTCTACCAATGTTGGAGTGCTGCTGTTGCAAGCAATATTGGAGTGATGATTGTTGGAATATCAAAGCCTGTGGCTGCCACTGGTTCTGCCAGAACTAGCAACGTCAAAGTGCTGATGTTGGTTTTGCAAGCAACGTTGAAGCACTGGTATTGCCTTGCATTAAAGATTATTTTTAGGTTCAAATAAATAATAAGCATGCTACTAAATGGTTGGTTGGCATTGTTGTTCTTGATAATGATAAAAGCCAAGTGTTTTTTCAATTTTAATTGAGGAGGGCCAAGTGTTATTTCAATTTTAATTATAGATGGCTAATTGGCAGATATGCAAGCCCACATGGTGGCAGCAAACAATAAAAAATTGGGTAATAGTTTATTATAAAATCTAAAGTTGAATCATGTTTTCCTGTAGGATTATGTTATTGTAAAGGAGGAAGCAGCTAAGCAACAACAAAAAGCCAAACTTAGACCTTGAAAAGAAAATGGAAAGGACTTTTGATGTTATTATTGACTCTTTGTTACCATATTATATTTATTTAAAACTAAGCTGTATGTTTTTTTGAATGTTTTTATTCATAGGAATGCTTGCTTATTGCAACAATCTTTAAAATTTTTGTTTTAAATTGTTCCTTACTTGTATGATCCCATACGATTCCTAGTTGCAATCCCAGGCCATTGGTGATTCAGGATCTTTTGCCTAAAAAGGTGATCCAGGATCTGATCCACATTTTTAATCTATGATTGCTTGAATAAAGTTATGCCATTTTCCTTCAGATTCTACCATTTTATGCAGTTAGTTCCTTTTCTCAGAGTACCTTTGAAGCTTTGTATAACTGTTCATAACCATTAGTCAATGCTGAGTTGGAATGCTCTCACTAGGTATGAACTTGGAGTCTTTGCAAATAGTCTAGTCTCTTTTGCATAAGAAAAAATAGTCAATTTTTGTTTTATTTGCTCTTCACTTATATGTGATTTAATGTTAAGTCTTCTTCTGAAAATAGGTAATTGCAATGACAAGGTCACAAGAACTTACAAATTGCAGCATTAAATATCCCTGATCATAGTGCCCTCCAAATCCATGATGTCAATGACTCCTTTCATGTGTTGTTCGTATAAATGTATCATGACCATTAAAACCCCCTCTAATGAAATATGTTTTCTTGCTATAGAATTCCTTGAAGCACCAAATCTATTGAATTCCAAAACTGGTGCTTGATAGAATTATATAGGCCAATTTGTGGATCATATACACTAATGATGTTATCAAAGGTTGTGTCTTCTCTTTTTGAAATAAAAGAATTTATTGTTCACTTAAATTCAAATTCATTGTATACTCATACATCAAACGCTGTGTGCAGTCATTTCTTTTTGAGTACAACTTGTGTTTATTAATTGCTCCAAGCATGAAAAACATTGTAAAAGACTTGGGTTCTAGCCTGGACACAGCTCCTTGAAGAGGTTAGACTTTTGCTTATCTACCAACCCTCCCGGGACCCTCTTGGTGGAATGAGCATTGTGGCTCCAGGTGATGATCCTTCAGCTGACCTGATTTTGTTGGGACAGGGCTAGGATGATGATGATGATGATAGAAAATCTTATAAGAGAAAATTTTTAGAGGCATTTTCAAATGTTTTTTTTAAAACTTAAATACTATTTTGATCAACTGTTTAGTCTATTGTTTATAGGCTTGTATTTTTCTTCCCTTATTTTAAATTTCCAAATTATATATATTGAACATTACTTTCTATAATTTTGAAAGTTTGAGAATTATTGTACAGATTACAACAAAGGATTTGATACTAGCAACTCAAGGTGATGATGCTGATCCAGAGGGTGAGTACAGCTTGCAAATTCAGAAGAAGCTTGCTCTTAATGAAGCTGCAATGGCTGTCGTGGCTGCCAGTTTCCCAGATTTTAAGAACATTGAGATGGTAAAACAATTCATTTTTTATTTGTCATTTACCTGTTAGTAGACACTTAAAAGAAGTATAGTTTTTACTTTCACCAATGTTACATCCCTCTTTAATCCGAGTTTTTTAAAGGCAAGTTGTTTTGATGATTTTATATTTTTCTCTGAATTAAAATTGGAACGTGCTGTTTGAGTTAACTGATTAAAGATGTGTCCCAAAAACGCCCAGTTGGCCTTCATGATGTAAAGATTAAAACTATAATATTTTATGCAAAATTTAAAACTTCAAGTCTAGCCAATCACTGAATGTAATCAGGGTTATCATTATTTTAGAGACAGGGCAGTACAAAGTTGTGTTCATCGAAAACATTATCCTGTGTTTTTGCACTACTGCTTTCAATGTCTTGCAAAGAACAGTCAGTTTAAACAAGAATAGAAATACCAAATGTTCATAATCAGGTCCATTTGGAAAGCCATTTTTCTATCGTTTTAGCTTAATTTGCAATAACTAATCAAGCTGGAGACTGCTACTTGTAAGTGCAATGGGATTGGTTTGGAAAACCATTTTTCTATCATTTAGAACGTGTCATCAATTAGAAGCCATTATTAGCTATAGAATCTTTTCTTTGTGTGAGCTTTACACCAGCTGTTACTGTCAACGCATGCAACTTTTTCTCCGGTGTTGCTTTGTTAGGGACTCTTGCATATATTAGTATGGAGTCCCTGCGTCTAACACTTGGTACAGGGGTGCTCTTTCTATATGGATAAATTAGGGTTGGATAGCAATTTGTTCATGTGTGAAGGTGCCTATATACCGTTGTAAAAATTCTGAGAAAGTGAATTACGGAAGTTTCAATGGACAGAAGTAATCGACAATGCCAGTGGCCATAATAACTCTGACCAGGGTTTGGCGAAGTCTTCAGGAGGACTCATTGAGGTCTCATTCTTGATTCAAATTGAAGTGATGATTAGTTTTGAAGGATAAGAATTATTATGGACAAAATTCATGTGGGATAAAGTGGTATGGCTCTGATTAGCATGGACAACTATCCCAATACAAATTCAAAAGAATGAAAGAAAGAGTCTACGAGGACTAACAAACTGTTAGGGGTGTTTGAGAGGTGGCCACTGATCTAGACTGGATGTAAAGAGAAGTACAAGGGATCCAGGATATGCTAATGTGGGATACAAATGTATGTGAGGATAAGGTAATGAACAGAGTGCTACCCTATTCAGAAAAACAAAAGTCGACGTACATCTGCTATCAGGATTTTATGACTTGAAAATGCATGTATGGTAAGAGAATTTTTCTTCGGGGCAGGTATTTGAAGTATGCTCTTGGGAGCTTTTCGAAACATACTTTCATAAATTGGACAATTTATTTATTTATGTAACAGAGTGACCATCAACCTGAGATGGATAAGGTTGGGGAAGATCACGTGATATAATTCTGCCTGGTTAAGATGCACACGACATTGTTTTGTTTATGGAATTTGTTGGTCATATTCATCTGGATGTCAGACTGTTTATGCATGTGAGTATTTGTGGGATTGCAATTTTGAAATGTCTTAATGCAAGTAAATACAAGCGTCGGGGTTTCAGTCAAGATTTTGAGTTCCTGGTAGAGTGGATTAACCTGGCTGTTGTTCAGTTATAACTGATGCTACTACTTCAATGTATACACTACACCTTAACGAGCAGATACATTATATATGTTCTCCAAAACTCCCAAACCGAGGAATACGATGAATGAGGAAGGTGACTATCTTTGTGCGTACTTTCAAAGGGTTACCATCTGCAGTGCTACTTTTCTTTTTTAAAAATCATTTTGCTAGAACTGCTGGTTCCAATCAAGATCTCTGGCTAAATTTATGTGTAGGAAGTGATTGTGTATATGATGGTGCTGGAAAGGAAAAAAAAGCTTAATGTGAGGTGAAATGATTGTAATGTTCCAGACTCTTGTGTAGCTAGCTAGTGTTCTTAGTGGGTTGAACCTAAAGTATGTTTGTTAGGTGTATCTGCACAATTTTATGATCTCCCAAAATTTTGATACTGATTGACATTACAAACATTTACACCCAAAAACTAGAAAACAAGGCAACAAACCATATTTGCGGTCAAGTGAAGAAAGGTTAAATAAGAATTATGGAAAAAGTCATCATTTTGATTATTATTTTCATGGAAACATTTATCAACCTGCCATAATATGTTACTTTGCCTTCACTAGGACAGGTTGCATGATGCTCACATAGAGCTTTTTAGCATTTTTTGATCATTTGATGTCCAGGAAGGTGCTTTGTTTATGAAATCTTGTTTTGTTTTTAATTTTCATCATCATCTTAGCATTGTCACAACAAAATGAAGTTGTCCACCTGAGTTCTTTTTTGCCATTCATTTCTATGAAGAGCTAGATCTTTGTTTATTGCAATTTCTTTGGATTATCTTCAACTGTACAGTGATGCATCAACATTTTTTTAAAGGCTTATTATGTGATCTTCTTTGCTCAAACCATGTAAGATGCCATTCCTAGAACTTATCTGAAATAGAAGCCACTAGTCTTCCTCTAATGTTTGTATTGTGCAGTTTATTTTTTCTGGTAACATTCAATATCTATCTAAGCATTCACATTTTTGCTACACTGATTTGTTGTTCATGCATTTTCTATATTGTCCACAATTCAGCACCATATAAGATAATAGGCCTTATTGCTGTCCTATTAAAATTTCCTTTTAGTTTTATTGGGCTTCTTTGATCACATAGAACACCACTAGCTTGTCTCCATTTTGACTATCCTGCTTCAATTTTATTTCTTATATCTTTATCAGTTTCATCATCTGATTATTGTTCCTAGGTAGCAGAACTGTTTGCAATGAGGGACTTTTTGGCCTTGAATTTTACCACTGTTTATGCTTTAAATTGAAATTTTATTCCATATATTGCATCTTACTTCTAGTGATTTTTAAGACTTGTGATTTTAGAGCATGTCTCTATTTTTCCGTTTTAGAAGTAATATTTTCAATATCATCTGCAAATAGCAGGGATATCATCCTATATTTCCTTTATTAATTCATCCATAACAATGATAAATAAGTATGGGGTAATTCCTTTGTTTTTTATTTTATTTTTAATTCATCCATAACAATGATAAATAAGTATGGGGTAATTCCTTTGTTTTTTATTTTATTTTTAGAAATTTTTTTTCTTTTGCTGTCTGCATTTGATGTTGATTGGATGATTTGATGATGAGTGTCATCCCCCAGATGCAATGAATTATACCAATAATTCTTTTTTTGAGTCCTTTTTAATGTTCCTGTGTCTTCCAACTTTTAGTTATTGGTAATAAGGGGAAGTTGTGTGTGGCAATTCAGTTATGTCAGAATTCTCTAATAATGTCCTGAAAGTGCTTAGTTTTACAATGCTATTGCTAATGTTTGCCTGGGACCTATGCAGCTGTCAATTGCACCCATGTTTCAAACTGGAATAGGATGTGTGCGTGTCTCTTTTGATGAGACGAGATTTGAGGTTCCATCGTACAGGTGCGTGTTTGTTTGTTTGCTGTGTATGATTTCAGCAATATCAGGTTGTTGCTATTTGTAAAAGATATTCCCAAAGATAGCACATTAGTTGCTTTGCCATTTAATGGCTTTGAATTGATGAATATTTGGATTGGCTCTGCTAGAAGTGGTAATTGTTCTCTTTTCATGTTTTCTTATTAACAGTCGACAAACAGTTATAGATTATATTACCGTTCAGCTAGCTTCACGGGCAGCAGATGAAATGCGGAATGGCCATGATCAGGTATTCTGAAAACTATCTCCAGAAGGTGTTATGTAATAATTTCACTAAAATCTACATTTTTAATTTTTCCTGTGCATTGTATGAATTTTTTTTCTTTGTAATTCCAATAAATGTTTGGAAAATATTTTAGCAGAAGTTTGTGCTGGTAAAATATCCAATATCTTAATAGTTTGAGAATTTTGCATGAAGCCTATAGCAACTCTTTCAGTTTGCTGTTCATTCCATAAAGAAATCTCCATTTATATCCCTTTTTCTGAGAATTTTAAAAGATATATCCCTAATATATCTCCTTAAATAACATTAAAAACCATGGTAAACACATTAACAAAATCAACACGTGGTAGAATTTTGTAATCTTTACATTCCTTAATAGTGTTTGTATTCTAAAGATGATGTTGTAAGCATACTAAGCAACATTGGAGTGCAACTAGCACATGTGATGTGTGAGTTTTGGAAGGAAAAATATCATCAAACTTTTGAAGGGGCTAAAAGCCAACTAGATAGTGTGCGATGATCGTGAAATAAGTTGATTCCTTTGCCTTTTAGCCAAACTCATATTCAGTGCTTCGTAAATGAGATAAACAAGTATGATGTAGTTTGGTGTTCTTTCTTCTACTGCTTGATTGTCTAGATAATTCATTCTTTCTCCTACTGTTTGATTGCCTAGATAATTCAATGTACTTCCCTGGCCTGATTTAAGGATCTGTTATGTTTGACTGTGTTTTTTGCTAGTTCGTGTACCAGTAACACATTGATGGTCTGAACATCTAGATTTACATTTTCCTCTTTTATTTGCTGAAGTGAGGTTTACAACGTGGAAAAACATATTCGTAATTTATTATCAATGATTCAAAGATATATCTATGGGACAACTGTTGCATCATGAAGTAAGCATTTGCTTCACATTTCTATTATTATGTTGATTGTACTTTAGTTCTCTATAGGCAGATGCATTTGCTTAACCTGCTCACCTCACAAAGTGAAACTGAAATTAATTTTTATTATGTCCTAGGAACTAAGGATCTGTTGGACCAGCTCAGTCTCAACCATTTTTTGCATACATGTGTATCTTAAGTGCAACTCATTGCGATTGAACCTATGAATTTGAAGATGTAAATCATATGCTTTAACTAACAAGTTACAAAATGAAAACAAGCAACAGAAAGCTTCTAGGACTCTCTTCTGCATTTGTAAAAACAGCCCACTAAGCTCCAATATCATATAGACATTTATAGGTCAATGTAAGATGTTATTTTTCTTGGAAATACAAGATTTGAATGCATAAATTATTCTATTTCAAATGTAATATTGTAAGGCTTTCACTCAGCTTCCAACCCTCCCTGTACTCTACTTGGCAGGATGAATATTGAGCCTTTGGGTGATGACCCTTTATATAATCTATTTTCAATGAAATCTCAATGCTTTTAGAATTTTTTATTTATAAAATGGATTTTGAACCCTATTTCCACAGTGCTGTTTATGGAATAGATATTTACTTATAATTTGAGACATTTATTCAAGGATAACATGGATGGTCTGTGGCTGCAGATGTGCACATTATCGGCAGAGATGTTTGACAATGCAAGATCTACAGCTAGATGGCTCATCTTAGCTGGGCTTTCTGACAAGACAGAGCTTTATGGAGTCTGTGACTGCTGGCATGAAGCTGCTCATCTCAATGTTAGTTTCATTACACTTCAATTTAGGACTGTTTCACAATAGCACATTGGTTTCTACTATAAGAACAATGTAGGATATATTTTATTCTCTATCACTTAACAATGTAGGATATATTTTATTCTCTATCACTTACTTTGTATTGTGGCAACATTTGACATGATCTAGGATGTTGATGCTGAAGCATTGCGGATCCTTAATGTATGCTATGAACGTGCCAAAGAGGTAATGTCCATATATTGGGTTGCTTTAGAAAAAAATTTCCAAGCCTTCTTTGAAAATATCCTATATAACCCTAATATAGTTAAACATTAATTACGTGAATTAAACATACAGGATTTTGTGTGTGTTGGAGGGTAATTATTCCAGTAGCTTTTTTGAAAGGAATTCAAGGCTAATGTTTCCAAAGTTTATGAAATCACAACACAGGCAGGACAGTTTTTTAAGAACAAAATTATCGCAAAATCATGCAATGATGATAAACTAGAACTACCAACACACATCATAGCATGACTGAATAGAAGGTTTATCTGAAGAGCAAAAGAAAGAAACAGCCAAGAATTCTGAAACATGTTTTAAAACCTGCATGTTGATTGTACTAGGGTGTATTGTAGAAAAGAGTGATGTATTTGAGGCATTCTGGACATCATTCTTCCCTGACACGTGCTAAGGCAAATATCTAAGCATAACAATTCTTGGACAAACCTGGAAAGTTATCTCAATTTGAGTGCACATTGCTTAGCTGCACATTCAAACCTTGCAAAGTGATATGTGTGAACTCAGTGTTAAACACTTGGCTAACAAACAATTCCAGAAGGCACTACTGTTTGGTGGTAGTAGCTAGTGTGAATGTACCTAGGATCTCCACTTTAGTTAACATGCTATGTACACATTGGTTCCAATCTTATATTGCTTCTTGGACGTCATTCATTGGGCATCCTAAACTTGGGTTGTATTCTATGCATACTTGTGCATGTTGGGTGTCTTTAACCATTGCATCTTGGAGGGAGTCAGGCCTACAACCTCTAGCCCTATTGATACTATGTTAAGAATTTTGCTAATCAACGATCCCTAAGTCATGTTTATTTGGGTGGTAGCTGGTGTATATTTACTTAGGATCTGTATTTTGGTAAACATCCCCTGTATGTACCTAGGTCAGACATTCCAGTTCCTTTTGAATGTTGCTCATTGTGTTCCTTGGACTTGGATTGTAGCCTTACTAGCCAATGTAGCATTGTCTCCTGGAGGGAGTGGAACCTGCAACCGTTGGTTCTAATACCTTGATAAGCCCTTGGCTAATCAACAATTCCAAAAGCCACGACTATAGAGATGTGGTAGCTATTGTGTATTTACCAAAGTCTTTTATAACAACTCAACATCTATAGGGACTGTTACAAAACTAAATCTAGGTCCTACTAGCCAAATTCCATTTTTAACCAATCAACTAAGCCAAATATTAGAGAGGGAGACAGCTGGACAAAATTCATTTTTTCCGCGGCCAAATCCTATGGGTGGAGCCAATGACACATGTTGCAGATTGACACGGGGGACCTGGTTGATGATTTGAAGGACATTGCCCGAGAATTGGCAACGTATTGGGGAGCGATCTGGGCAAAATGGACCACAATGCCCGTGTTGGTGTGGGTTTGGCAAGTACTAGGGGAAGAAGACAACACTTGGCTACTGACCCCTTTTACTTGGCAGGAGCTAAAAAAGACTATTGGGGCTATGCCTGGAGGGAAGGCCCTTGAGCTGGATAGTTGGAGTCTCGAATTCTTCAAGAAATTTTTTGATATTGTGGGGTCCAACATTTTCAACGCCTTTAATCTAATGTTGACCAAGAGGTAGGTCCACTGTGAGATTAACTGCTCTCGAATTGTATGCATTCCCAAACATACTGATGCCTCCTCTTCGGCCCACTTCTGACCCATGGGGTTCTGTAACATGTTGGTCCATATTTTCTCTAAGATGCTCGTGCGAAGGTTGGTCCCCATCATCCCCAAACTTGTCGGGGACAACTAGACGGGGTTTGTTCAGGGACGAACCTTTCAAGACTAGGTGCTCCTCATGCAAGAGCTCCTTCACTCCCTACGCCTCTCAAAATTCTCTGGGCTGCGCCTCAAGTTAGACATTGCAAAGGCATACAATATGGTCAATTGGGAGGTGCTTACCGCCATTATGAGGCAGAAAGGACTTGATCTAGAATTCATCCAACTATGTATTCACCTGCAATCTTCAGCTGCGTTCTCCTTGGATGTTTTGGGGGGTGGGGGGTGTGGGGACTGTGGGGACTCTCATCCGCCAAAAGGGGATTATGGCAAGGGGACCCTTTTTTGCCTTTGCTCTTTATCATTGGTATGGACCTATTGAGATACTATTGCAAGGTTGCGGGAGTGGGGGGCTTGAGAATTGTTGGGGTGGAGTGTTTGGCTGAACACTATGTAGATGACACAATGCTGATTAGTTGGGTTGGGGTCCCACAAGCGCGAGGCATTAACCAGGCACTTACATGGATGGCTAATGAGCTCTGGTGATAAACTGTTAGAAGTCATCAGCACACTTCCCCAACGTTGATACATAGGTGAAGAGTTGGGTTATGCAAATTCTAGGGGTTCCTTCTGGAATGATCTGGGACTCCCACTTGGGTGTTCTGTTGTTTAATTGGGGACGATGTGTGGCTTGGGGGTTGGTTCTAGCAAAAATTGAGAGTCGGGTAGGAAAGTGGGTGAACTATTTCCTTACCTGTGAAGAGTGGTTGGTGCTGGCGTCGAGGGTGCTTGTCGCAATGGCATGTTTTGTGGTTGTTGTTGCTACCCCCTGCGGGCCATGATCCAGGCTATTGACTAACACGTG
>MNCI01034498.1:421853-433304 GCA_015680685.1 Gnetum montanum | reverse complement strand
TTGCAAATTGCACTTGGCCAACTGGGATCAGATTGCGTGCCCTCGGGCTACGAGGGGTTTGGGGGTTTCTAAATTCGAGGATGAACTAACGCTTCGTTAGCAATGCATGCTATTCCAATTCACTTGCTAGGATGAGGAGATGACCCAATGGATACAGATAATGAATGGCCAGTATGTTAGATGGCAGCTAGGGGTGCACGATTCGAGGCCGTGGCGAACACTTTGCCCCCATGCACAGCAAATGCAGCTACGGGGGTGGTAGGATTGCAAGCCGTGCTGACTATTATTTGCCATGTACCTGTCGGTACCAGGCTAGATGCAGATATGGCAGGGGTGTTTGCCTGAAAAAATTAAAGTTTTCTTATTGCTTCTCAAAAGCAATGCCTTGCCTGTTCGGGTGAATTTAAGGAGGCATGGCCTTGACATTGATGCCACCTGCCTGCTTCACAGGAATGAACCTGAAATTGTCTTGCATTTCGCCTTTCAGTGTCTCTACATGTGCGCCACGTGGCATGCGACAAGTTGGCCTCCCCCTCT
Source organism: Gnetum montanum (assembly GCA_015680685.1). Taxonomy (NCBI): domain Eukaryota; kingdom Viridiplantae; phylum Streptophyta; class Gnetopsida; order Gnetales; family Gnetaceae; genus Gnetum; species Gnetum montanum. Next base: position 432,767 of record MNCI01034498.1, on the reverse strand, counting down.
GATGCTCTCGGGAGACTCCAATGCAACATTACTTTTATGGGAGGCCTAGAAAACCTGAAATCATAAAGTCTTTCAACAACATTGATTGCTCTCCACACCCCCCTGTGTAGGTGGCTTCACAGGATGCAAGAGCATGGGAGGAAATCATGGTAGCAATGGGGGTTATGTTGACCTACGAACTTGACTATGTGGTGTTTCAGGCGAATACCGAGCTCTGGGGGATGGTGGAACGTTGTGGATGGGACCATGTCTTGTCGTAGCTGGTGGGTGACCCGACCCTCTCGGATGACACCTTTTTTAACAACTGGTAGGATAATCCGGACGATTTTCCAAGGCATTGAAATTACCCTAATGGAGATAGCGATTGCCAGGTATCTGGGGGCCTAGGAAGAGGGCAAAATCATTTTGCCCACTACCCGAGGGTTGTAGGATGCTGACATGTTCTTTATTGGGTTGGTGCCTCGCATGTAGAATCGGTAGGTGCCCAAATTTGCTCTGCCACTTGTTTGGGCTCGGGTTGTTGAGTTGGTTGACCAGTTTTTTGTCCAATTTGGAATTGGTCCAAGCTCTAGGGCATGCACTTTGCGTTCCTAAAATGTTTGAAATTGGGAGCTAGGGTTAACCTGCCTCGCTTTTTTCTGGTTGTCTTGCAACAACAGAAGAGGGGGTGCCATTCTAGGCTTATTTTGGCCCTTTGGCGGGGGGCGTCAAGGGTGCGGCTGGGGCTGGGGCTGGAACCATCCGAGCCCTTGGGGTTGTCTAGTCCCTTTGGGTCCTCCTGGTCGAGGGCCATGCCCACAGTGGTATACTCCTGGAAGCAGATTGGCCTTCAGGAGTTGGCTGTCTCAAACCCTATGGCGGTGGCGGACACTTCTTCGTGGATGGAGTCTGGACGTGATGTGTTGTGGGTGGAGGAGCTCCACCACATGGCGGAGGAGGTAGCAACTATTGCTCAAGCCAATGAAAGATGAGATTGGGAAGCTAGATGGGAAGAAACCCTTGCTCAGGTGCAGGCTAACTTGGAAGCCCGCTTCCAAGAGCGGGACTAGGAGCTGCTTCAGCAGCAAACCTTGATGGCAGAAGCAGCCTGGGCCCGGTTGGCAGATGATCTTTGTGCCCAAATTTGGGAGGAGTTGCTATAGGAGGAGGCCACTTGCAGAGAGCACGAGGGTGGAGTGGGTGCAAGAAGATCAGGAGTAGGGAGAGGAAAGGCAAAGACAGAGGCAGCTGGACTAGGTGCATGAACAGAGCGTGCAACAGTGGCTTAGGGAGGGGAGATGATTGTATGTTGTGCTGGGCATAAACTGTGATTGCTCGTGGGGGTTCTTTGATGACACATCCACCGTACGTCCATGCATTTCCACCCAAACGGGGGGACATCGGTTGAGGAGCGGGGTCGTTGGGAGGCTGCTATGCAAGCAATTGACCAGGCAGCCAATTTCGTGGATTCTGAATAACATTGTAATACATTGGATATCCTCCACGCTCTCGAGCGACTGCATTGTGCATGTCATAGGCTGCCTGGACATCCGTAGTCTCCCTCCTAAGGGCTAGGATACTATTCTCGCTGTTTCTAGTTGGCTGATCTGGCCTTGTTTTGTGTTGTGAGTCCACGATGTCTGAATTTGGGGGTTGGGGGGCAATGTTCCATGGGCCTTGGCCAAACTATTTGAATCAGGGGCAGCATTTGAACCAACGGTCATGAACCAACACAATCTCTAATTTTGCTGACATTCTTGAGAATCTGGTAATCCTTTTTAAATTGGATGCATGTCTTCAGTTATTCTTTTGTGGCTGGACACAATCTGTGCTGCTATTGCTTCTCTGGCAATGCCAAGCCTTCTTTGGGAACAAACTCTGTTGTTATGGATGTTCTTCGGGTTTCTTATCTCATCCTCTCCTTGCGCATCTACCCTTTGATATATACAAGGTTGGTGGTCTTTAAAGGTTGCGGTGTTCAAAGCTTCATAATCGTTACATACTGTCTGGTCACCTCATTTCTTAGGAATGGCTGTATCAAGACTTATGAACTTAACTATGAGAAATTGGATAAATAAGTCTTTCTCCTTTCAGAAACAACCTAATATATTCCTTTTCTAGTGATATGTGTTGGTGTTCAGATCATTCTTCCCTTTTGGTACCATCGTTGACGTTAATGTATTCCGTGGTAAGCCCAACCTTGTCATTTCCAAGTGAACAATTATGATGTTGGGTGAAATTGCCCCCTTCCTTGGTATCCTCCTTATCTACTGATGGCTCAGGAGCATCCTGCTGCATGTTTTTAACATTCAGCTTTGCATTGGAGCCATGCTCAGGCCCGTTATGCTCCATGTGAGCAAACCCACCTTACATTTCCTGGTCTTCTTGTCACTGCTCCATACTTGACCTCTTCAGAGTCACACTGCGGTTGATGAACCCCTGGTTCTGGATCAGGAGGATGTCTCCTCGGTGTCTTCGATCTCCCGTACAACATTAACATGAAGCATCCCTTCAGAAGGCATACTTTTCTGTTGTGGTGTTGCTGCAGTGCAACCATGCCAACGTTCTGCTTGATCAACTCCCCAAGCGATGCCATCAACTGAGTGTCGTTTTGATATGTTCCCAAACTAAACATAAAACCTTTGCTCAATTTTGGCATTTTTTTGTGATGGGAACCACGGCACCACCCACCACCCAAAACTACCAAAACCATGGTTGTAAGTATGGGGTGCAGGGCTGATTTTATCTTTCTTACTTCTTCTTTCCTTTATCCATGTTAGACATTTTGCAATTTCACTTCTTACATTTTTGCTGCTTTTCTCAGCCAATTTTCTGTTTCAGCTTGTCCCTGAGCTGACGTGTGGCTTTGTTTGTGTCTCTGTGCACACATTTTTGCTGCTTTTCTTGGCCAATTTTCTGCTTCAGCTCATCCCTGAGCTGATGTGTACATTTTTGCTGCTTTTTTTAGCCAATTTTCTACTTCAGCTTGTCCCTGAGCTGATGTGTGGCTTTGTTTGCATCTCTGTGCACACACTTTTGCTACTTTTCTCAGCCAATTTTTGGCCAATTTTCTGCTTCAGCTTGTCCCGGAGCTGATGTGTGGCTTTGTTTGTGTCTTTGTGCACACATTTTTGTTGCTTTCATTGATCAATTTTCTGCTTCAACTCATTCCTGAGTTGAGTTGAGGTGTGGTTTTGTTTACATCTCTGTGCACCCATTTTTGCTGCTTTTCTCAGTCAATTTTCTGCTTCAGCTTGTCCCTGAGCTGAGGTGTGGCTTTGTTTGCATCTCTGTGCACACATTTTTGCTGTTTTTCTCAGTCAATTTTCTGCTTCAGCTCAGTCAATTTTCTGCTTTTCTCGGTCAATTTTCTGCTTCAGCTTGTCCCTGAGCCAACATGTGGCTTTGTTGGTGTCTCTGCTTCAAGCTTTGTTTGCATCTCTGTGCACACATTTTTGCTGCTTTTCTTGGTCAATTTTCTACTTCAGCTCATCCCTGCTGTTTTTTTCGGTCAATTTTCTGCTTCAGCTCGTCCCTGGGCCAATGTGTGGCTTTGTTTGTGTCTCTGTGCATGTAGCCAGCTTTGATTCCATTAATGATGGGAACCGCTGCATCACCCAGCATCCAAAACCATGGTTGTAAGTACAGGAGTGTAGGGTCCATTTTATCTTCTTATCTTTTTCTTTCCCTCATCCATGTGGATCATTTCCCAACTTCACTTTTCACTTTTTTGCTGCTTTTCTCAGCCAATTTTCTGCTTCTTTGGCTGGAATTTCCCACTGGCCCGTTGCCACTTTTCATCACCGGACCTTCCTTGCCAGCCTCTGCCGCCCTTGTCACTGGCAGTGACTGCTCTGCTTTGTAGTCTTCATCGATGGGCCTGCATGATGTTGCCAAATAAGCTTCATTTTGAGCAACTGACTTGGCTGTTATCACCTTTTGCAGTTCCTGGTGGGAAGAAGTCTACTGCCTCTTGCACCATGCATGCATCAATGTTGACCATTCCACTGCATCTTGCACTCTGCAGGCATCAATGTTGCCCTGCAATCTTGCACCGTAATATGCTTTTCTGAAAGAAGTATTTGAAGCCCTTGAAATGATTTTTTGTCCTTCATTATCTTCAATAAAATGGAGCATAGTTGACATTCTTGCCTCCATGTAGCTTCGACGTGAGATTCCCCTTTCCAGCATGGACAACTAGACTTCACATGGCCACACACTCTCAATTGCTGGCATTCTGGATTGAATTGCAACCCATGGACGAAGTGAGTTCATGCCAGGTACGTTGAATATCACGGGATAGATTCAAGAAAATGCAAAGATGACCAATATAAAAAGAAAATATTAATTTCTGACCTGCAAAATATGTGATTCTGCTAAATATTTCTAACCTTTTCAATGCAATGGCTTCCTTTAAGGGTGTGTTTGGTTGCCTGAATATGTAGATGTTAAACCTGCACGTTCGACCTTTTAAATTAAGAAATTTCTTTGGTTTTGCAAAGGTAAATCTACGGATTTACCAGTGATAGGCTAGATGCACCTTTTTCTTTTGATTTTTGGATTTCCAAAGATTCTACCTCATGAGGTGTTTCTGTTGGGATGTAAGAATCCTAGGATTCAACATCTCTATAGATTCAAGTACTGGCACAAAACCAAACAAGTTCTGTAATTTAAAAGGTGAAATCCAAAAATTCAACATCCACAGATTCAAGCAACCAAACATGCCCTACAGTTTCCATTTTGAAAGGGAACAATTCTTTTGATGTCTCCACTAACTTAATATCATTAGCAAACAGCATACACTAAAGTATGCCATATTGGATCTCTGGTTAGCATCTGTAACTTGGGCAAACAATATGGCTTAATATTGATCCTTGATATGCACATAGGCTTCTTTGGAAGTTAGTTGTTTCAGTGCGTACTGTTCTAACTCTTGGTGTGACTCCCTATTACATCTTTGATTATTTTAATATGCGAAACTGGGATAACCTTCTTTCTTAAATTCACTAGAGAATAGCCTTGGAAGCTCTTGAGATGGTTTCTACGTTAATGTGTGGAGTTTTCTTTTTGCTTATAAATTTTTTCCGTTGTCCTATTGAGAAAATAGCCTTCATAATTGATCTCCTGACATAAATCTAAATTACTTCTTCTCAGATACTGTTGGTTCATCTATTAAATGCTTCTCCCTTTCTGGCTCATGAGCTTAATTTCTCCATAGTTGGGACAGTCTTGAACATCTCCCTTGTACTTGTAGATTAGTACCAGAATACATGTCATCCCCTTAAGCATGCTACTGTCCTTCAGAATCTTTGTTGAATAATTTTTTGTAAGCTCTGTCAACCATTTATTTTCAATTATCTTCTACACCTCTGTATCGATGCCCTCTGGTCTAATAGCTTTGCCGTTCTGCATCTTCATCAGTATCTTTGTTGAATAATTTTTTGTAAACCATGTCAACCATCTATTTTCAATTATCTATCTATTTTCAATTATCTTCTACACCTCTGTATCGATGCCATCTGGTCTAATAGCTTTGCCATTCTGCATCTTCATCAGTGCGTTCTCAACTTCAGAATTATAATTTTGCTTCATCATCCTTAAACTTGGTTCTTCTCCTTAGACATCATCTATAGGGAGTTCTTTGTGCAATAATCCTTGACTGTATGTTGTCCATCATTCTAATACATCTTCTTCAGATAACAAGATTCTTGATCCTTTTCTTTGATGCATCTTTACATTTCTTATATTGAGCCTTGCTTTCCCTTTTTAGCGAAGGAGGTACACTGGTAATTGTGTTGGTTTGCCAGATAGCAAATTGTAACTTAATGTTATGACTGAGGTATCTGATTTCTTCAGAATTCAGTGGGGATACCTAAATTTCTCTTTCACTTAACTGGCCTTTTAGCTTTCTTTGTAAATGGAATCTGAAAGATGACTGATAGGATTTGACATAACTTTCACCGTCTATTGCGAGCTGAATGCCAACACTTCTCATTTCAAAGCGCTAGATTTTCTAGTGGAGTTGACGAGCCAATACATTAAATTTTTCATAATCCAAATTGTACGTATTCTATTTTAGGATTTAATGCATGACCATCAATAATTTATACAGTACATCTAGTAAAAAATTATCTAAAAAAATAATATAGTAAATTTGGCATTCTTAGGTTTCTGCTATTTAGATTTGTGAAAATAAGTACTGTTGTGTTATTGTTTTTATTTATGTGTGCTAAGAAATAAAATATTGATTGTTTACCTTTTAACTATGTATGGCTGTTTGACTTGTGCTGCTGGAATTGTGAGAGACTCTGCACTAGGTCTCAGAAGTTGATTAATAGCTACTTTTTTGTGTGATTTTTTGTTGTGTCCTAGTTTTATAAAATGCTAAATTTGTAGCATCGGCAAAGGTGTAAATTGCTGTGAAATTAATATTTAATGTTTTCAAATTATGTATTGCAGATACTGCAACGGAATCAGAGACTTGTAAATGTTGTAATCAATGAACTTATGACCAAGCAGACTGTCAACAAAGTTGAATTTTTACAGCTGGTAAATGAATTTGGGGATTTAGACACAGTGCCACCAGAGCCAATTGAAATAAGAAACTATAGGCTTGCAAAGTCACAAAATGCACCACTGGTTGAAGCGCTGTCATGAATCCATACTCAATCCTAAAACCTTTAGATCTCTGGTGAGGTGATTTTTATGCTCTTTTGTGAGTCTGCAAATTCTTAATAGATGGAAGGAAGATCGTCAACGTGTAATTGGTTAACAATTTTTGTAGGGCTTGGACGTCTATATCTTCTGATGTTGGTCTATCTGTTTTCGGGATTGCTCGTTAGTTTTCTTCATTGTACAGTATTATGATTTTTTATTAATGTCAATTTTACAGCATATTTTCATATAAGAGATTTCAAATTCTAAATTTCGTACAAGTGTCTTGTCATATAACATTGGATTCTACAGAAAAGGGAGAGAAAAAAAAGGAACGTTTCCATAAGAGAACTGCCTCAATTAAACATAATGAATCAAAGGCCTTTTGAAAGTATACTAGATGGTTTCAGAGGCACAACGAATCCGGATCTTGGTGATTGTATGTTGTGTTAATACAAATTTATATAGATACACAGTTCACATCATTAAGGTTACTACAACAGGCATTCGGGAACGTGTTTCTGAACATAATCTTAGGTATTCCAACAATTTGGGTTTCTCCGATATTTGTTGATCATTTTCATCCTTGTTCATGAGTCGGACCTTTCACGAGTGTTGTTCTGTGTTGAACATCATCAGCATGCATTTTCTGCGACATCCTTCACCTGGATTGCTTCTGCCTGCGTTTGCACATCCAATGAAGAGTTGCTTCATCATATTATTCATTTCTATTTTAACGGACTGTTTTTTACCCTTTGCAAACCTTCTCCAGTACTTGTATTGTTTGTCTCAAGCGAAATGCATATGATGCTATGCGATAACGTACACAAGCATGACTTGGTTTGTGTAGAAGTTTCATAGATAGTAGTAGAACACCGTGGCAACTGCACTACCATGACTTTCCGCCGAGCTTTTGTGTGCCATGTACGAATAGACTTTACATCACATAACATAATTTGCGCGGCTCTTTTGTTAATCCTTGTTTCGGCATCATCATTATTTTCATATTTTTGTTACTACGTATCCTGTTGATGTTGACTCCTTAACCTGATTTTCTCAGATTTCTTATTCTTTGTCAGTGTTGTTTTTTTGATTTTTTAGGCTTCATATATGAAACATTAGTCATATGTTATTTTTGTTTCAAAGCTATAGTCCAGCCCAAAGGCTCAAAATATAAAAAGGGTTACTGTGCTCTCATGCTACTTTTGGCAAAGTTCTTCCCCCTCCCAAACCCATAAATAGAGCCCATGTGTGAGAGAGGTAGCAGGGTTGGTGGTGGCTTGCTACCTCCCCAATGGTTAGGGGGCCATGGGGGCGCAAGGAGTCTTTTGATCCTTGTGTCTTCGGAACCATACTAGCATGGTAGTTCCATGCGTTAATAAGAGGGGGCCACGACCTTCCTCATTACCCCACTCGGTAGTGCCTTGCTTGGGAGGGTTGCATAGTTCAACTCTATGTTGGGGTGTTAAACCAGGTGTGTCATGGGATGTGCTATGAGATGTTGTGTGTGCTTGTAAGAGTGCAACACCAACTACAAGCACATAGTGATGAATCTAGAGGGTTTAGTTGTTTGTCCCCATGGTGTCCACGTGAGTGGACCAAGGGAGTTCTATCTATCTTTTCCAAGATAATGTGTTTATTGTATTTGAAACAACACTCAGGGTGCATGCTAACACTAACATGTTGTCTGTTGGCATATGTTTCAGGATTGTTGATTGCTAAGGTGCATTCTTCTTGAGTTCCATCTTGATTCTGAATTTTCTTGGGGAACTCTTGGGGTGCCAGACAATATGCTCAGGGACAACATTGTTACAAATGGTATTAGAGGATCACATTTTGTTTTGCCAGTGACAACTCGCTCAATAAGGGGTTGAGAGGGTTTGTGATTTGTGAGGTTTCCATTTTCAACTTCTACTAGCTACTTCCTTTGTGAGTGGCCTTGTGCTAAGGCTCTCTCATTTGGTAATATGGAGGTTGGTGGACCTAGCGATATGGCGGAGGATCAGACAAACCCAAAGGTTGAGGTTGAGACAGAACTTGGTCAAGATGAGACTATGTTCCAGACCCTATGGGACCATGTTAAAGTTATTGATGAGGCCTTAGCCTACCTTGGACCAAAGAACACGGATGTGATCCATTACATTTTTAAAGAAGTCGAATTACCACAAGAAAAGATGGATCTCTGCTCTAAGGACCAAGTGAAAGTGGCATAGGCTAAGGTTTTGATCTTGGAAGGCCGTTTGGATTGCATGTTGAACCTCTATAAGGACCTATTCAGATTCTTTCAAGAGGCACAAACAAAAGCATCTCTAGTTGAGGACCTAATTGGTTGGGTAAAGGTTATGGAGGATGCCCTAGTGGGGGTGAATCAAGAGTTATTTAATTTGAAAATTGAAAATGCTATCCTGAAATCCTTCTTGGCAGGACACTTAGTAGAAGAGCCTGTAGCGGTGGCTCATATCAAAGCAAGAATGCTAGGTTCTTATGATGGTGAGAGGAGCAATGCTAAAATTGATGCCTTTCTTCATGATGTGGAGATGTACATGAATGTCAGGGATGTTCCTGTAATCCAAAAGGTCTCCATAGTGTCTCAGTACCTCATAGGAAGTGCTAAGCTATGGTGGCTCAACCTTCTTTGTGCCCAAGAAAAGGGCACTGCTACGAAAATGGTAGACACTTGGGACAAATTCAAGGTAGTGTTGATTAAATAGTTTTGCCCAAGGAACTCTAAGTGGGTATCCAGAACCAAGCGTGAGTCCTTGAAACATTTAGGCAAGCTTGAAGATTACATCAATACCTTCCAAGAGTTGATGTTGCCGATTCCCGATATGGGAGATCATGATCACTTCTTCAAATTTGTAAATGGCTTGAAGCTGTGGGTGCAGATGGGACTGTGTCGAAAAGGCATTGACACACTCACTGAGGCTATTGCTAGTGTTGGTACCTTCCTTGACTTCAAGGCGATGAAGCTAGACAAGGATAAGCCTAGGAAGGGAAAGCATGTCACACCCTCCCACTCTCAGAAAATAGATATAGGTTTCATCAAAGATGGAAACACATTCAAATCAATTCAACAAGGTAGTCATCCAATGGATGGACCTCTAGGAAACCAAGGCTTCCAACAAAAATGTAAAGATACAGGGAGCAAGTGGCAACTTGGGCGAAGAAGAACGAGGTCCCTTTAAGGGGTCAATTTGATGCTTCTTGTGCCGTGGGAATCACCTAGCAAGAAATTGCCCTTCAAGCTCAGGAAGCTTCCAAAATACTACTCTTGATAATTTACATAAGGTCCAATTAGCCCCAATCATTGTGAGTTTGAGACAGATAAGTGCCCTCATTGATAATGGTGGTAGCTACAATTATATGGTTCCATCCTTGGTAAGGGACTTGCAGTTAGAAATGGAACCAATCCAAGCTTCTTGCAAACTTGCAAAGTTTAGACCTCTTCAGTGCATCAGGGTGTACGGTAATGTTCCAATCTAAGTGTGGTCATGGCAGGGATCTCTTGATTTCTCAATTTTAGATATGGACTCCTTCAATGTTATATTGGGGCAAGAATTCTTACGCAAGGCCAAAGTCTTCACTACTCCACATCTAGATTTGATCTTTATTTCACATGAAAGTTCACCTTGCATAATTTAGACTCATGGAGCACAGATCGGAAAGGATGAGGGCTGTAGCTTCTATATTGTGTCTTCAACGATGATGAAACGTTTGGATAGGGATCGCACAAGAAAATTTTTGCTAGCTATGCAAATTGGAGATCCTTCCGAGGCTTGTGGGACTCAAACAAACATTGATCCATGCATAGCATAGGTGTTGAATAGTTTTCAATTTGTGATTGATGAGTCATGAATTGTTGGTTGCGATATCGCACCCACGATATCGTGGGTGCGATATTGCAGCCTAGACGCGATATCGGATACATGATATTGTGGCCTGTCTCGTCATCTATAAATAAGAGGCAAGCGGATTTGGTATAGGAGCTAGTCTTTAGTATTAAGGTAGGGACTTTTTGTCAGTTTTTCCTCTCAACCCTTTCTCCTAGTGCATGCCTGCAATGTGATGATTGTAATTGTACGACATCCTTATTCAAGTGTGACGTACTTGGACACACATGACCGACAATAAAGATTGAGATTACTTCATCGTTGCAGCATCCACTTAGCTTAATTATTTAATTGTTATTGTTATTGTTATTTATTGCTTTCTTAGTTAATATCTCTCTACCCTTATCTCCTAGTAACGCGGAATGAGTACGACTTAATCATGAGCATTTAA
>MNCI01034498.1:389443-402190 GCA_015680685.1 Gnetum montanum | reverse complement strand
AATGGCCAACACAAAAGCATCAAGTTCCCTTGAAGTCACACCCTTTTCAAACATTGAGTCCTTCCTTAGTTTGAGAAATGCCCAGTCACCGATTCGTTAAAGTTCGTATTAGAAGGGGACTGTACATTTCCAAGCCAAGAGAGACCATAGAAACTTGTGGATGGATGGATGAAGTGATCTCATTGCCTGCCATATCAAAAGAAACATACCTTAGTATCAACATCATGACTTAAAGGTAAAACCCAAATATTAGCAATTAACATGAAAACAGTTCACACCATCATGAAGAACACTTATTGGGTGACAAACTTACAAGGTGGATAACACACGCAAACACACACACACAAAATGGAAAAGTATAACGATGTTGTAAAACAAAAACAAGAAAAGTTAAAGAAATTTGTAAAACAAAAATGTGTAAGACAAAAATGTGTAAAAGAAAAATGTGTAAAACAAGAACGTGTAAAACAAAAACGTGGAAAACAAAAACGTTGTAAAACAAAAATGTGTAAAACAAAAACTTGTAAAACAAAAATGTGAAAAAAAAACGTGAAAAACAAAAACTTAAAAAAACAGAGGGCCCCATATGATTAGCATAGGTGGCCATCTCCTCCATGACTGAGTGGAAAGGGAGAGATCCAAAATAATGAGCGCCTGTTTGAATTTCTTAAAAGTGTCCAACTTCTCCCAATTGATGATATTAGATTAAGGGGTGGAAGTTGGCGACGCTCATATTCTAACGTATCTATGCCTTCATTGTTGGCATGGTTTTTCTCCTTAGTTCTTTCCATGCATATTTTTCGGTTGCTCTTTTTAGTAGCTATCAACCACGGGGTGTCTACTACTGGTTGTATGGCTGCTACATACAGGCATCTTTGTTTCAAATTTTTAAGGGCACACCTGTTACATGGAGGCATTTCCTCCATGTCATCACCCGATGAATCATTGTATGTGATGCATGGAAGTTTCCTCTTCTCGATCTTTCCATAAATTCTTATCTTAGAAATCTCCAAGGAAAGATCACGAATGCCTAGGCATGCATCTACTATGCTCAGCCATGTCCTTCCCATTATAATTGGGAAGTCCCCTTCATTGTTGTTTACTTTAATCACCAAGAAATCAGCTGGGTAGGACCAACCACACACAGTGGTAACGATGTCCTCCACCAATCCCAAGGGAATGGTGATGGACCGGTTTGCCAGCTCTAGTTGGATGTTGCTCTTCTTAAGTTGGGGCAGGTTCCAGGCGTGATACATTTATTGTGAAATTAAATTGACCCCGGAACTTGAGTTAAGAAGAGCCCTATGTGGTTTATTTTCGGCGATTTGTAAATAGATTAAGGGACTCCCAGGATTAGTTAGTTTCCTAGGAGGGTGGGCTACCTTAATCCAGTCGGTTACGGTATGCGTTAACATAATCGTATGCGTTAAGCTCTATTGTTGGATTGAAGGGAGCACCGAAGCTTTATGTGTTGGAGAGGCGTGCCCAAACTCAACCGCTTGTTGTTGTGAGAGCTTGTCTGGGCTTTTGGTTCTGAAGAAAGATCTTCTTTTTTTACAGTTGTCAGAACTAGTAGCAGGTTGAATATTTACAGCTCTTGTAACATGGCATTGCTGTGGTTGAGTGGGGAGTTCCCCCTTGCATTGTTGGAGCAGAAGGTGTTGTGGGAACTACCGGTGGAAGAGGTGCAGATGGATTAGGAGGATGGTGTGGGTATGGAGCATCTCTTGGAGGAGAAGGGGTCCTCCTAAAGTACTCCCGAATTTGGTAGTGACGTTGGGGAGTTTTTTGACCCATAGAGTCACTTGGAGAAATTGGCTGCTGCACATAATATCCATAAGGGTCAGGTTGTCGATAAGGGTACTGTTGTCTCGGCGGTGGCATTCCCCATGACTATGGGTATTGCCATTGCTGATGCTGTTCGACGGGTTGTGGTGGAGTTCCACTTGGATAGTACGTTAACGGTTGGTGGAACTACCTTGGGTTACCTTGTGGATAAGGTAACCTTCGGGGTGTTTGCCATTGATTAAGTCTTGGATTAAGTGCATACACCCCAGACTCCTGTAGATGTGAGATGATTGGACAACATCCCTTAGGATGGTCATAGTGGCAGATCTTACATCCACCATCATCATCTATGTCTGAATCCACAACCACATCGGAGATAGTAATTTTCCCCTTACCCTTGTTATGTGTAGGGCCTAAATCTCTCCACTTAGTCTTACCTTTGTCACTACTTCGTTCCTCCTTAGACTCCTCTACAATTTTCAAGACAGTTTCTATTTTGGAGTCTAAAGAGCTCCATACTTCTTCTACCTTAGCCACTACTTCTATTGTTAGCTTCTGAAGCGACAAGGTTTTCTTATTCACCAACTCTTCAATTGGTGACTCATCCTCTTCATTGCAANTAGTACAATGTTAGAGTTGTTCAACGATAAGTATCAAACATACTCCTGAGTGTCTAACTTGCGTAAGTAGATCCAAGGATGGAAGCAAGGTCATTATGAACCCTTGGATGCTGCCATGGCCCACTACTACACATTGTTACATTGTTGCCTTNTACGATGTGGCAGAGTTGATCCCGCTGTGCGTAACCATGGCCAAGGCAACAATGTAACAATGTGTAGTAGTGGGCCATGGCAGCATCCAAGGGTTCATAATGACCTTGCTTCCATCCTTGGATCTACTTACGCAAGTTAGACACTCAGGAGTATGTTTGATACTTATCGTTGAACAACTCTAACATTGTACTACACCTCCTAATGGTTTCTGGTTCTACGGACCGGTACCAGCTCTCTGCTTCCTTGGTGAGTGTCCTGGGAAACAACTTAAGTTTTTGCCACTCGTTCTCTATATTTTCCAAGGCGCAAGCATCGTGGAATGCCTGTAAATGATGTTGCGGATCAGCGTTGTATCCCCCCTCAAAGCATGGGATGGTGTTCATGTCTAAGTGTTTGATCCGACTATCTTTTAAATGCCTTGTGGGAATTCTAACAGCCTCCATTATGTCAAGCATACTTCGGGTTGCAAGTAGGGGCTCTTCATGATAATCTCTTTCATGATGCCTGTGATGTCTTCATTGTTCCCTACTTTCCCTTTGTCATGCCCTTATCCTCTCTCTCGATTCTCTTGTTGAGGTTTCTTGTTTTTTTTACTTTTATCCTCTCCGTTATGCTCTTAATGATTGCGCCCAGAGGTGGAAGGAGAGGGTGAGTGATGTGAAGAAGGGGAAGAAGAAGGAGAACCATTGCCACGATGATGTTTCTTACCTTCTCTTCTATGGCTCCAGCCTCGATCGTGGTGACGATCTAAGTGCCCGTCCTTATCTTTTGTTGTTGTTCCTTCTGTGAATAGTTGGTGTTCACAAGCATCAGAACCAGGGTTATGTATCATTGATCATAGGTTCTGATACCCCATCTCCTCACTTTCGTTAAGAGGGGGAACATCTCTTGATAGCGAACCAGTTATAAGTGGTCCACCATCTCTAGTTATACTAGGGACATGCGGGACCTCCTTACCCTTCAACAGTGTATGTTGGCTCTCCTTCCTTGAGTCCCTCATATGTTGTGCTTCTGTGGGATAGTAATCCCTTGAATCAAAGTCTTTCGCAATGTATTCCACATATAATTATGTCCTGCCTATATGTGCCAAAGCACGGAAGAGCATGTTAGAGACTGATTGATCTGGAGGTAACACGATGTTATCTTGCAAATCTCTCCAGCGCATCTGTTCATCTTGATGGAGAATAAAAGTAAAGTTGGGGATATACTCATCGGGATGAGTATATGTCAATTTATATTGTTGAGGCACCGGCTGATTTAGGTTATGTGTTTTTGATTGTCGACTGTCCTTTGTGTTATCCCTAGGTGATGTGCTCTTGTGAGAAGAAGACATTGTTATCTATCGGTGTGCTAATTACCATTATATAATTTTTTCTTGATTAACCCGAAGGTTCATTTAGGCTCCCAACAATGTGAGTGATATCCTTTATGTTCTATTCAACGCACAAACACTTAGTCCTTGGCAACGACGCCAATGAGGAGTGGCGAGGTACCCCTACACTCAACCATACGAAACGAGCGTAGCACATGCGATTCGGTCGAACTCTGCAGACTAAGTGCCTACACGCCCCATGAAACACTTAGGGTTAATCATTTGTTGTCTTCCCAGACTTACTTGTAGTTTTTACGATGTATGGTTAAGTAAGTCCGAGGTATATGATTTTTATAGTTTTTATCTTTTTCTCCTATGCTATTGAGGTGAAGGGTTGAGAAACTAACTAACTCTAAATAATGAACTAAGTCTAAACTACCTAGCATCAGCATCTGTTTCCACTTACCGTACAGACCCTGAACCGATGCAACCGTGGCTACCAAACGCTAATCGTTACTGGGATCACCACGCGTAATGCACGTGCTCGAAGTGGTCGTACTAAGGCACTTAACTAGGAGGAAAGGGTTGAGAAAACCTAATCTAGCCTAAGTGCGATGAGCAGCCGATTCCTTGCCTATCCATACACATCCTTAGATGCTCGTAATCAAGTCGTACTCATGAGCATCCGTTCCTTGACTATCCGTACACATCCTTAGATGCTTGTAATCAAGTCGTACTCATTCTACATTACTAAGAAAGTAATAAATAACATTAAATAAAATCCTATTCCATGCACTGCAAGGTTTATCCAAGAAGCTCATCTTTATTGCCGTACAAAACTTGTGTTCAGGTACAATGTTGCTCGAATAAAGATTCGTTCACTTTAGGACTCCTACTGCAAGCACATGGAAAATATTCTATCTCTGGAGTGATCAAACTGCCAGAGTTTCCCTACTTCTAGCCTAGGATGGGGAAACAAGGGAGAGCTGCCTCTTATTTATAGATATGACGGCGCACTGCGATATCGTATACGCGATATCGCAGGGGAAGACGCAATATCGCGGCCTATGCGAATCGCGTCTCATCAGTTACCCAAGTTATGTTTCGAGGTCGTTGCTCATTTTAAGTGGGGGAAGATTGTAAGAAGTGTAGCAGGGTTGGTGGTGGCTTGCTACCTTCCCAATGGTTAGGGGGCTGTGGGGGTGCAAGGAGTCCTTTGCTCTTTGTATCTTCGGAACCATACTACCATGGTAGTTCCATGCATTAATAAGAGGGACCCACGGCCTACCTCATTACCCCACTTGGTAGGGCCTTGCCTGGGCGGGTTGTGAAGTTCAACCCTACATTGGGGTGTCAACCGGGTGTGTCATGGGAAGGTTGCCTAGGATGTTGTGTGCGCTCGTAAGAGCGCGACACCAACTACCAATATGTGGTGATGAATCTAGAAGGTTCAGTTGGTAGTCCCCGTGGTGTCCACATGAGTGGAGCAAGGGAGTTCGTTCTAGCTTTACTAGGATAACGTGTTTATTATATTTGAAACATCACTTAGGGTACATGCTAACACTAACATGTTGTTTGCTAGCATGTGTTTCAAGCTTGTTGATTGCTGAGGCGTATTTCCCTTGAGTTATGTCCTGATTCTGAATCTGCTTGGGGAACTCTTGGGGTGCTAGACAACGTTCTCAGGGAGCGCATTGTTACACCATGGCTCTTTCATTTAAACGTAAAGTGAAGTTTGTAATGCAATTGCTTTTTTGTTTGAATCGAAGTGTAGAAGAAGGTTGTTGGTGTTGAAGTCCTAAAGACATCAAGCTCTTTTTCATCCCTTATTTCTTTCTTTTCACAATGATTTTACATTTTTCATACTATTTTAGCTTAGATTTTTTTAGTCCATCTCACATATTTGGCAATGTAATTTTCATTTCATAGATTGTTCTAATAAAAAAAAAGGATTTTCACCTATAGCCTTAATGCTCATATTGCCAAGCGAGGTCTCAGGAGGGTTGGTAGATGAGTGAAGACCTAACCTCTTTTCGAGTGGATTCACCTAAGCTTGAACATGTCTTCCAACTTGAAAAACAAGGACCTTAGCATTCTTGCAAATAGTTGTCCCCAAAATTTATTTTATATTTCAGTACTTATTTCATAATAGTTATAGGTTGATTTCACAATTTTAGTTCATGTGTAATATTTTATGTACGAGAACTAAGGATTCTATGAAGGTCGAGGTATGATTTGTGCTCTAAGATCTAAGATATTTTTAATTTTTAAATTTCACAATCAAATCACTCTGTCAATATTTATTTCTCAAGAGTTTTGAGGGATTCCTATGGATCTCCTTGAATTCATTTTTTTATTAAAAATTATTTTCCAAATTAATATGAATGCATGAGTCAATATGAATGATCAAATTGATAAAAAAGGATAATCTATCCATTTTGGGCAAATTTTTCCAGACCTAACCCTCATTGGAGGATTTGGTTTTTCACAATTTTTTTATTGTGAATGTTTGTGAGCTTGGGTAGGGTATTATTTGATTGCATAATAATAATAATAATAATAATTCAAAGTATGTTAGATCAACGAAGAGAGAGTAAAGAAAAATCTCAACAGTTTTGGGGATGCTTTTTTAAGTTTTTATCCTTGCAAATTAATTTTGAAAGACCTTCCCTCTAGGGTAGGAAAAAGTTCAGGCCTTGCCCTTATTTGGAAGTGCTCTCATAGGTTTTCACTTTCACTAAAGAGTTTCTTGTAAAGAGAAGGATAAAATTCTCTCTAAAGAAAAAAGAATGCTTCAATTAGGGATAAAGAACAAATAGAAATAAAAGTTGAAAGCTTTTTATTTTTGAGACTCCAAAACAAAAAGAAATTAATATTATAAAAAACAAATTAATTGTTCAGTTTTCATTAAGAACATTTTTGCTTGAAGCTATAGATGAAAAGTAGTGCTTTTGAGAATTTGGTATTTCACACTTAAGAGAGATCATAGTTATGCCCTTGCTACTGGAAAATAACTTCATCCCAAAGCTTTCAAATAGAGTAGGGAACAAGCAGCTAAAGATAATTCCAAACATAAAGAAATGAAGTAGATAAAACAAATTGATCACCAAGAATGACTTCATTGATGCTTGGTTGAAAGTTGTTACAAATTTTGGTTGTTCATTTTCAAACATGTTGAGCAATAGGGCACTTTAAGAAAACATTAAAAGATTAGTCTTTTACAAGGACATTGAAGAGAAACACTTCTCATATGTTTAAAACAAGTGATGATAGGAAGACCTTGATGAATAAGATAATTAAAAATATATAAATTTTCAGAAATGTAGGAGCTCTCCAAATATCTTTAGTTTCCTCATCCAAAAGGATGATGATAATTGCATTTTCCAGGCCTTATTGAATTTGTTATGAATAAAATTATTCTTTGTAATAATCTTATATGCAACTTTGAAATTAAAAAGAAAAACATATCTACCATCCTTCCAAAAAATAACTAGAAAAGCTTAATGCAAATTGTTGTGAACTTTAAATAAATTTTCAAGCTCAAAAATTAAATTTTAAAAATTCTTTTTCCTTTTTCTATTCAAACCATAGAGGCTAGAAGCTTTATTACAAGTAATTCATTTGTCATGCACACACAAACATGAAATTGTAATGATACCAAATCTCCTCCAAATGGTACACAATCTAGATTCATAAGTAGCTCAAGCTCCTTCATTAAAAGGAAGCTACCATGGGCTAATTTGCTTAAGCATATCTTCTAAAATTGTAATATGATTGTAATTCCAATATTTATTTAGTTTGTACTATGTCTTACAAATTTTTTTAAGAATTAGAAAATTGATAATAAAAATGGTCGAGGAAAAAGAAGATAGTGAAGAAAATCATTAGAAGACCAACGGTTCTCATTCTTAGGTTTTCCTTGCTTAAGTTTGTTTATTAAAAGAAGCATATAAATATCATATTCATTAATGCACTTTGCAATCTATTTTGTTGCAAGAGAAATAACTTGATTATAACAATTAATGAGGCCAAGACCTTCATCTTTCTTGCTACTAGTGTAAATATCCCAAGAAATTTTAGAACCCTTTTTTCTATGTTGCTTAGTAGACCAAAGAAATCGATGGATAAAATGATCAATTCTCTTATACAAAGTTTTAGAAGGAGCCTAATAACTAAAGTAATAATCATGAGTTAATTAAAGCATTTGCCTAATAACTAAAACTTTATTAAAAAGGGTGAGTTATTTTTCTTTCCATTTATCAAGATTTTTTTTCAATTTTATGAACCACATAATCCTACAAAATTGTAAGATTAGGCTTAAAAGAAAGATATATTCCTAAAATTTTGAAGATAAAATCTTTTATGAAGATTTTCCAAGGCTTGAGAGTAACCCACTTATCAATGGTGCTACTACAATAAATAATAAATTTTTGCCAATTGATCTAAAAGCCAAATAACATGTAGTAATTCTCCACTCTAGCTAAAAGAGTATTCATATGTTGTAGAGAATTGTTGATCATAGAAAAAGAATCATTTGCAAAGTGCATGTTAAATAGTTGTGTACCTTGGTAATGAATTGAAATTTGCGTAATGATATTCGTTTGTAGATCATAATGTGGAATATGTGATAGAAAATTCATAGTGGAACTGACCATTGAAGTAAAAATGTGGAACTTAATCCAAAATTAGTAGCAATTTAAACATTAGTATCAAGGAGTAGGGTAAGGACAAGTTGAATAAAATAATTTTCAAATCCTAGTATATAGAGACAAGAAATAATCAAAATCAATTCAATCCTTTCATAAGCTTTGGCATAATTTAACTTAATAAAAAAAAATGTTTTGGTTAGTATCAGAAGTCCATTGCATTCCCTCCTAAGTTGCAATAACATTATTTAAGATATGTTTATCTTTAACAAAACTAGTTTTCTTAGGTTTGATGATATCTTCAACAGCCTTTTAAATTCAGCAAGCCATGCATTTAGCTAAAATTTTATAAGTATTATTAAGAAGAGTAATAGGCCTCCAGTTACCAATATGTTGAAGATCTCCATTGTTAGGAAGAAGATGAATCACATCTTTATTAATATTCTTACTAGGAGAAGCTTTTTTAATGGCTTATTGGAAAACATGAAAAAGATTATCTCCAAAGATGTTTCAATGCTTCTTAAAAAATTCAATAGGAAAACCATCAAAACCTGAAGCTTTAACATTTGCTAAACTAAAGCTATTACTTTGATTTCTTCTACTGTAATTTCTTCTTCAAGGATACTTTGATGTACTTTTGTTATAAGATGAGGAATATGCATACTAGAGGCCTAGAAGGATTCCTTGTTAAAACCTTCATAAGAAAAAATAGAAGAAAAATGATTTGATTTAAAATTGTTAATAGTCTTGGGATCCTTAATAATGGAATCATATATATAAAGTGATTTTAGTTTAGGTACTTATTGTTTTCCTTTTAGAAATTAAAAAAATTCTTTGCAAGGCTAATCTTTAATTTTTGGCCAATCCATGTGACTTTTAGTGAGGGTACTTTTAGCTTGAAAATTTTTTTAATATTGTTTGGCATAACGAGCTTTAGGTAAGGCTTTTTGAGTTTCAAAAACAAAAGGATTTTGGTCTAAAAGAATTTACATTTGCTTTATAGATTCTACAATATCTTCAACTTTATGCTCACACTTATCAAATTGCTTTCCAAAGTATCTAGTATAATTTTTGGCTCTACAAGTTAATCCAAACAAATATCACTAGTAGGATTTTTTTCATTCTATAAAGACTTCAAAACATTTTTTTCATTGGGTCCTAAGAACATATTAGCATTCATATAAAAAAGCTCATACTTCCTGAAGGATGAAGAATTAATAATAGAGAGAAAAATACTAAAAGAAAAATGATTTGAAAAAGTAGCATTTGTATGCACTTTTACTTTCCTTATAGGCTTCCAAAAGGAAATATTAAAGATGTAAAATCTATCAATTTGACAATAAATTATATTATTTTCTAGTTGATAGTTACACTAGTCAAAGTATAATGCTTCTCATTCAAATGAAATGAGAATAAAGAGCTAACTTCAAAGAAAAAAATATTTTGCATTGAAATTACACTAATCTTTTTTTTCTTAAGAAGACATATTAGGAGGAAGTCCACCTATTGAAATTACCTTCATTAATCCAAGGAACTTTAAGCGAGATGGAAGATATTTCCAAACTTGATAAATCTTTTGAATTATTAGGAGCATAAATATTACAAAGTCTAAATTTACCTTTTTTAGTATGAAAAATAATTCAAATAAGTCTTCAAAAGTTGTCAAAACCAAAATTCAAAACTTTTCTAGTCTAATTTTTATTAATAAGAATAGCAACAACTCCTTTATTAACTTCATAAGCAGTAGAAAAAACAATGCAATTTTTTAGAATATATTTACTAACAAAACTAATATCATGAGTTGAAATCTTAATTTCTTGAAAGAAAAGAAAATTTGAAGATAAATGTTGATTTGAAAGATGCTTCTCAATAATCTTTGCTTAAGATCTATTAGAAAGGCCTCAAACATTCCATGATAGAATTAACATTGAGATGTGGAGGAGGAGGCCTCTTTGAATTTTCAATCTCAACATTTGTTTTCCAATCCATGATTTTAACTAGTGAAAAAACATTGTCTGATGAAAAAACGTTCTGTAATGAAAAATCATTTGGAACATCAGTGGAAATAGAAAGAGAATGAGATACCTTTGGGGTTTTTAAACTAACAAAAAATATTTATAGCCTCTTATTTTTATGTTGTACTAAGTAAAATCCATCTACATTAGTATTTTTGTTTCTGGTCCTTACTAAAAATTTCTCTTTTTTTCTAATCTTTTTTAAAGATATCAAGAGTTTATTAAAAAGGTTGAGAACTTGAAGAAGATTTCATTTGTGCTTGCTGAAAACTACCATTATTTACCTTTTCTAAAAAGTCTTGTTTTTTCCCCTCATGAATAATTTTCTTATTAAGAATAGGATAGATTCTAATAACATGGCCTTCATGACGATAATAGTTGCAACATATTTGCAAATTATGATATGTAATTTTTTGGAAAACCAATAATTACCAACTTTGTGTTTTGATATTTCCTTCTACTACTATAAATCAATCTTAACAGAAATCAATTTTGGAAAAGAATTTAAGATCCAATAATTGCTCAAACATTTCAAAATTGGCTAGTTTGACAAGTAAAAAAGATTTAGAAAAATAAGTGACATTTAAAATATTAATTCTATAGTGTTTAAGCATAGCCTAAATCACTAGTGTAAAATCCTTATTTGGGCAAACAAATCTAATAATCTATAGAAATATGTATCATGAAGTGATATCTTTTGATAGGGATTTATATATTAAATAATTGGATAAAAAAATTGTAAGTTTCATAGTTCTTCATAGTCTCTACAGTTTGAGAGACATTAGTATGTTCTATCTTTAGATCATTCCTCATAAAAAAAAAAAAAGTTGCTATAAAAACTCCAGAAAAAATCCTTGGGATTAACAAACCATTGAGAGAATTGTCCACATATAAATCCAATGTAACTCTCTTGTTAGTTTTGGATCATCCTTCTTACTAACCTACTAGTAAATATGTGTCTTAGTATGCTCCTTGCATGGTAGCCTAGTTGAAATCCTTTGTTTTGTAAGGATGTAGGCTAAGCTCTAGTCCTTGATTGTCAGTAGTGTCGTTCATCTTTTTTGAATCGTACTTGGATATATATTCATTTTTATAATTGGCTAAGAGTTGAAGGTGATAGGCCTACTCTCAACTTGTGTAATTGGTAGTTATACTCTAGACTTTTCCATAATACTTGAGATGAAAGATCTAATATTACTACCCTTTATCTCTATGTTAACAACCTAAAAATCATACAATGGAAAATTACTATAATTTATATACTTGCATAGCCTGCCCCATAACTAACATACTAAAATTGTAGTAAAACATGCCTTGTTGGTGGGCTAAAGATTGTTTCACTTTGGAATCAAAGTTGAAATAGTGTGGAGATCCTTTTTGGATTTCATGCTATTCTAACTATCACTCTAGAACTACATGGGTTTTGATTCCTTGTGAACCTTGTCATAGGAAAATGTAGACTTGGGCAGGAGCTTTGGTTTTGATGCTCAAGTCATCACCCTTTCTTTGGAGTGGGGCTTAGGATTAGATGTGTTAGTATAGGAACATGTTATAACCCTTCTAAAAGATCTATGTGTTATGTGCTTGTTTTTTATATGTGTGCATGTGCCTTATTAGTCTGGTTACATAATTAATGCTTATGGAGACTCTGGTGGCTCTAACCATTGGCCAATGGGTTGTGTGCTCTTTGTTGTAAAACATATATGCTAAGTTATAAAATGTAGTTCACCTTGAGTCTACCCTCTTGATGAGCCACGATATCGCATATGTGATATCGCGTTGGCCCCTGCGATATTGCGTATGCGATATCGCAGCCCGTCGCCTTGTCTATAAATCAGAGGCGGCTTTCCCTTGTAAGATCATCTAGATCTAGACCCTTAGCTAAACTCTGGTAGTTTTACCATTCTAGAGATAGAATAATTTCCATGTGCCCGCAGTAGGAGTCTCAAAGTGAATGGATCTTTATTTGAGAAAATTGTACTTGAGCACACATTTGTGTACAGAAATAAAGAAGAACTTTCTAATAAACCTTGCAGTACATGGACTAAGCTAAATAGAACTTTAATTATTGTTAAATGTTTAAATGCTTTCTTAGACGATTAATCACTCTCAACTCTCAACTCTCCTAGTTAAGTGCATTCAGTACGACTGCTTCTAGCACGTGTGCTACATTTGGTAACCCAGTAACGAATAGCATTTGGTAATCCTAGTAG
>MNCI01034498.1:364546-383442 GCA_015680685.1 Gnetum montanum | reverse complement strand
GCGGCCGCGATATCGCGGCTCATGCGAATTGCGTCTCATCATTTAGTCTCTTCACCCTTTCCTCTCTTAGCATAGGTGATAAAAATATAAATGATATAAAAATCATATACCTCAGACTTACTTAACCATACAACCATGACAATACAAGTAAGTCTGGGAAGAAAACGATTGATTAACCTTAAGTGTTCCATAAGGCGCGTAAGCACTTAGTCCTTGGAGTTCGACCGGATTGCACATGTAATGCTCGTATTCATATGGTTGAGTGTAGGGGTACCTCGCCACTCATCACCTCTCATGTTATTGTTGTTGGGACTCTTAGGTGATGCCAAATGGTATTTTCCATAGGTGATATTGTTACACTTGATATTGAAGACAAAGTTTTGTGATTCGAGATTGATGATGTTTCATGGTTCGTTGCCTAATCTTTAGTGAGCCATGGTGTACAAGAAGAAGAGGAAGGACAACTATAAATTTGGCAAGGCTTCTATTGGCACTAACCCTTGTGTGACATGGAGGATCATGTGCATGTCAAGGCATATGATGTGATACTTGAACTTGAGAACCTAAGCAATAATGACAATGTTCCTATCAAAAAGCTTGACTCCCTTGGTAAGGTCCAATAGTTATGAGGGTATCTTATTGAAGTTGATAATATGATCCTTAGCCACTTGCTAGTGGCCAAGGGTTAAGATGGTTTATGATCTTGTTGAAAAGTTGAACATCTTGTACATTTGAAAATTAAATTTGGGTGTGAAGCATAAGCTCTCCACAACTTAAAATTTTGTACTTCAAAATCACATAGAACAGATGGAGGATGTCGTTGATCATATTCATGTCTCAATGGATGAGATCTTGCAAAGGATGGAAATCCTAGAGGATTAGGTGGAGAAGCATGAGATGAGAAATGAGAAATTAGAATACCAAGTTACTATTCAAGCAAAGGTAGTGACATCTAGTTCATGGTGGTTGATCCAAAAGTTCCAAGCTAAAGACCCTAAGATGTATAAGGTTGATCGTGATAACAAGCTTTTGGATGCCTTCATCTTTGAGATGTTCTTCCTTGAAATGAATAACTATCTAGAGGAAATGAGAATCAACATCATCTTTCAATTCTTGGATGGTACTGCTTAGATATAGTGGTTTGAATTTATTCATGAAATAAAGTCAAGGATGGCTCAAAAGTTAGTAAAAATATAGGGTGATCTCAAAACTATTTTGCTTAGGTACTTTTGTTGATAAAGGTTAGGTGATGTTAAGAGTAGTCTAATAAATAGGAAAGTTGGAGGATTACCTTTGCGAATACCAAGAAGTGGTCTTGCAAATCCCCATGTTGGATGAAGAGTTGAAGTTCTACCTCTTCCTCAATGGCTTGAAACTTGGGATCTAGCTAGAGATCAAAACATTGAAATTGACAACTGGTTTGATAGTTGATAAAAATTTTTAAAGTTAGGAAAATAATGGAGTTGATGCATCTCAACATAGCAAGAGGTCTAGTGGTAGATTAGGCAACTAGGTGGTAGAAATTTTAAAGGTGGCTTTCGAGGTCTACATCCTACCATTACTCCTAGTTCCTAGTTCTCCTACCAAGCTCATGGGAAGTAATAGGCTCCCAAAGGTTATGATTGGTTTCAGGATAAGTGTCTTTGTTTTGAAAGACCTAACAATAATTCTCCTAGGCACCCAAATGTGTGATGTTGCATTTGCTCTAGGAACCATATTACTCAATACTTCCCTTGGAATCCAAATCGATGGCTAATTGGAAGGGGTCCTAATGTTGATAGATAGTTAAACATTCTTAACTATCCTTTGCAAAGTCGATTGTAGGTGACCAAGATAAATGATAGTGGACATGAGATTGAATCTTTGGGGGTTACCAAGCAAATATCCAAGAGCTTGGTAGCCATATAATAGAATATTTAGGGAAAGCAGCCAACAAAGGAGCCTAGCTTGCATTTAACTCAAATGGTTTTGGTCTAATTTCCAATAAAGATAGTGGATGCCTTGGTTAACATAAGTACCAATCATAAATTTCTCTTATCTAGGATGACTCATATCCTTAATCTACAAGTACATTTGGCTTTGACATCCTGCAAGTTAGCTAAGTTCCATTCAATCAGATGCATTGAAGTTATAAAGGAGGTAGTGCTGAAGGTTGGATATTAGAGTGAAAAACTAGACTTCTCTATCCTAGATATTGATTTTTTCTAAGGCATTCTTGGATAAGAATTCTTTAAGAAAGAAAAAACCCTAGTTGTTCCTTACCTAGTATATTACACATGACAATTCACCTTGCATGGTGAAGACCTCTATGTTGGAAGGAATTGATATTAACAAGGAAGTCCATATTGTATCACCCATGATAATGAAGTGGGTTGTGAAGGACTTGACCCAACAAATGTTTCTTGTGATGCTCAAGAAGATGAAAGATGGGAGTTCTATGTAGGTAAATGTATGGGTGGAGAACATGTTGGCCAGGTATAAGGATTTGATACCAGCAAGGTTACCTAGAAAATTGATAGAATGATAGATCATTGATCATAAAATTAGGTTGTTGCTAGAAATTGTCCCTCCAAGGTAGCAATCTTATAGAATGACTACTCCTAAGTTGGCTGAGTTGCAGGATAAGTTGGAAAGATTCATAGAGAAATGTTACATTTGACTCTTAAAATTTCTATATGGTATGCTTATGTTATTTTCCAAGAAGGAGGATGGTTCGTTGAGACTATACTATGAATTCAAGCTACTTAATAAGTACACTATCAAGAATAGATGTCTAGTAGCATTGGTTTTGACAGGGGGTTGATTTCTCTTTCAACTTGACCTCCATCAAGGCTACTACCATGTATAAATCATAGAGGACATTTGATAGAACTAGAGTCCATGGTGTCAGCAAGCATTCAACAAAATTAGGATGATCCTCAAAACTCAACCTATGTTGGCCCTTCCTAACTTCTATAAATCATTTGAAGTTTATATAGAAACTTTAGATAATGTGGTTGGTTGGGTACTTTTGTAGGGGAATCATCCCATGACATTTGTATCAAAAATGTTGAACCAAATTGAGCATTTGTAACTTGTACATGAAAGGAAGATGTTCACCACAGTGCATTATCTTTGCACATGATGACACTATCTCCTTGATGGTCCCATTGTAGTCAAAACTAATAATATTATTGTGAGCTACCTTCTTAATCATCCAAGTTGATACCAAAGAAATATTTATGGTTTGGCCTATTACAAGATTTCAACCTTTAGTTTGTCTACCAGCCAAGAAGGTAGAATGTAGATACCAATGCTTTGAGCAGATGTCCATAGGTGAACATGATGAAAGTTATGGGATATCCTAATAGCTCTTAGGTGATGACTAACCATGAACATTGATAAAAGATCAAGGATGAGATGTAGCATGATTAGGCATGCTTAAGAGTTATTGAAGCTAATTTATGATGGAGGTTTCATGAACTTTATCATGACATATGACTTCCTCATGTTTAAGCAAACTCAAATTTACATTTTTAATTGGGATGTGTTGCATTCTTAAATCATTGATGAATTCCAGAACACCCTTTGGCTAGCCATTCGTATCATAAACATATGGTGGCATTGATGAAGCGATATTTTTATTAGCTAAATTTGGGGGCCTATGTGACCAATTTTTTACGAAGCTGCTTGGTTTGTTAATAGGATCAAAGTTCAAATAAAAAATTAGGGAGCTTGCTTCACTCCTTAAAATTTCTAGAGTTGTAATGGATGGTCATCTTCATGGATATCATTACAAGAATTCCCATAGTACAGGGGTATTCCAACATTCTTGTAGTAGTGGATAAGTACTAAAGGTATGCCATCTTCATTCAATGCTCTACTTCTTACATGGCTAAGGATGT
Source organism: Gnetum montanum (assembly GCA_015680685.1). NCBI lineage: Eukaryota > Viridiplantae > Streptophyta > Gnetopsida > Gnetales > Gnetaceae > Gnetum > Gnetum montanum. The sequence continues at coordinate 379,558 of MNCI01034498.1, read as the reverse complement.
GACATCCTTGTTCTTCAATAATACCATGATATACTTTGAATTAGTATCAAGAATCATTTAAAATCATGACTCCTATTTTATGGGAGATTTTTAGTGGAAATTATTTCAAATGTTGGGAACAAAGATGTGGATGTCCTTTAGGGACCATCCTCAAATAGATAGGTAGAAGAAACAAGTCAATAGGATTTTTGAAGAATATATTTGGCATTGCATCTGGTTTGAATAGATGAATTGGATAACCTTGTTGCTCATGGCTTAATTTAGTTGCAACATTTAAAAATCATCAACCACAAAATTATTTCTAGCAAAGTTGACTTTGAAGAAACAACCAATCATTTCTCAATTAGTGAAAAGCTCCCATTAAGGTTTTAATCCTTTGGTAGATGAATTTGTCAATTCTTGGGTTTACCACATCCAAATCACCAAATTGTAATTAGAAAATTTTATTTAGCACATGAAAAAATAAGAAAATAATAATAGGAGGCCATTGGAGTTTGTGGTTGGAGAGTGGACATTGTTAAAGATGAATTATGTGGGGTAGATAAGGCTAAAGAAGGGTGCTAGCTAGAAATTTCTTAGGCTTTATTATTGTTGAGGTCAACCTCGTCCATGCTAGGCACAAGGCCATAATTATCAACATCTATATATATATATCATTTTATAATTGATCTTAGAATTATTTAGTACTATTAGGAAGAGGCTTTGTTAGTTCTTTCCCATCAATACTACCAAGATTTTGTGAAAATTGCCATCGCACATCTGAATGTGCTTATAGATATCTTTTACTGAGAATAGCATATATTTACTTCAACACTGAATATAAGGCATAAGCAAAATCAACAAAATTTTAATTACTTTATAATATTAATCAAATATCTGAGCCAATAAAATCCTCTTATTTCACTAATGTATTTCTATATCCTTGTCAGAAGTGGGGGGTGATGAAGGTGGAACAGCTTTAAGTCCTCTTGCAGTTGTGGGAAACAATGGCAACAATAATTTGCCACCAGAGATTGATATACCATCCATTAATGGAATTCCTAGTGTTGGATCACCTGATCTCAATATTTCTGGCAACTACATAACTGATGTTATAGTTAACACAAGGACGTTGCAACGGTAGTGGATGAGGATTATATTGATAATGGTAGGAGTTATGCATGATGTTACACAGTGCATGTGGTGGCAAGCAGTTACATCGATGAGTGGTGGTACAAGGCTGTTAAGTTGGTGGTGGCAGGCATGTGGAGGATGTGGGTGAAATTGATGCCATTGAAAATTGATGGGAGGTCATGCTAGGCATCCAAACGATAGGGGCAGTGGCCTATAAATAGAGGATCTTAGGGGGGCATGCAAAAAAACCAACAACGGAGGTAACATTTTTCTTTATTTTTTTGCTTACCCCTAATAGGTAGTCAACTCTCCTTCCCTAGTCATTGGTAGTGCGTGCAGCATAGTGTAGGCACAATGATAGCAACAAGTGTCTAAAAAGTAGTAGAAGGGACATTGGGTCTTCCTTTTCTTTTGTCCACAATAGTTTGTTCCTCCTCTTCGACGACAGTAGGTAGTTAGGCACATGTTAAGAGGCATGTGACAACGCATGGTGGTCTCATAGGTGTATGTAGCATAGCATGTCAACATGGCAGTGCATAGGTGGTCAGTAGCCCTTGATTGATGACAATTTTTTATTGTTATGCGTTTGTAGTAACATAGTCTCTCCTAGCATAGTGTGCATGTGCAGTGGGGGCACATGACCACGATAGGTAGCCTCTTGCGAGCAATGCCTAGTAGGGGATGCATACACCAGGTGACTAGCGTGCAGTGGTAGTCGACAATAGTTAATGATAGGGTTATTTTTCTTTATTCTTCCTTTTCTTGGTGGCAGTTATGGGTCAAGATGACGCATCAATAACAATGCCTTAGCAGTGATCCTGTTATTGGCACAACGACATTGTGGCAACTGTAGCAAGGTTCTCTTTTCTTTGACAATGATGAAGCTGCAATAGGCAGCCTCCTTGGGTTTCCTACTATCAACAACAAGTTGCGTGGTAGGAAATGGTGAGGCACGTGGTAATGGAACACTAGATAGATCTCTCTCTCTCTCTCTCTCTCTCTCCTAGTGGTTGCAAGCAATGTTGGCTGTAGTAGCACTCCCAACAGACTAGCGACATGATTAAGCAGTAGCAGGGACTAGGGAAAATTTAATTTTTTGTAGTTGACTATTGTATTTACATTAAGTCTTGGAATTCAAGACTATTGTTCAATTTAAATTCCCCAACTTTTCAATTTAATTTACTTTTTTTTGGGAATATCACATAGCCCTCTCTAGCTGAGACTATTCCTGAGTTTCTATATCCATATGGGAGGCACCCTAGGCAATAGTATCCTCAAATGAGTTTTTCCCTAGGTGCTGGTGCATCCAAAATTTATGCATCAACACTTTCTTGACACTAGAAGGAGGGTCTATTTTTCTAGCCTTTTGTTTTCCCATATCAATTTTCTTATCATTTCTCTTATGCTTATTTCATTTCCCAATCTTGTTTCAGAACTTGTTGAATTTTTTTTGCTTAAAATCTCTGTTTTCAGCCCTTGTCTTGAAAAATATTTTTTAAAAGAATTTTTGAACCTTTTTATTTTTCAATCTCAAAAATTTGTCTCCTGAAAAATTTTGAGTCTCATCACCCATTTCTAATACTTTTATTAAAAACCCTCATTTTACAATCCCATGTTTAGATTTGCAATTTGGCAATCCTTACCTAAGTCTTGACTTCGGTAAGGTGGTTTTATTTAATTATTCAATTTTAAATTTATTTTTAAAATTTTTTTTCCTTTTAAATTTTATAAATATTGCAATTTCATGCATTTATTTTTCTTTTTTTAAAATATAGTTTTTAAAAATAACATATTTTAGTATTTTTTTCCTTTATCAAAAAAATTATTATTACAAGATTTCTTTTCCTTTTACTTAATTTTATAGCTTTATTTTAACATTCATATTCTATAATTTTTGTTTTATGAGCAAACTCTCCTCTGCCCCTAACCGACTAATTACTCGTCACTTTATATTAAGGAAACAACAAGCTTCATGCTTGCTAAGTTCCATCCCTAGGAGAACTAAAAGTATGATGATAACCAATCAACCCCCAGATCCCTTGGTGAGCAATCCCTTCAACTTCACCAATTATCATAACATCCCAAAATCACTTCAAAATGTAAATTTGTTCTACGATCCCACAATCCCTACTAGTGATGCTCGCCAACATATACACTGCTTCTAAACCTTGTTAGGCATTCATAACATTGTACAAAATGATGTAGCATGCAGGGTATTTGTGAAAACTTTTAGGAGCAAAGCCACCCAATGGTTTTTGATGCTCCCTAATGACTCCATTGACTCATGGTAAGAATTCAAAAATAGGTTCTTACTTCAATTCAACAAGTTCACTAGCCCGACCATAGTATCAAGTAATTTTACAAGCTTAAGAAAAATACTTAGAGAAAATGTTTGGGACTACAACTTAAGATTCCTCCATCAACTTGCTTATGTGCCAAATGAGATGTGTCCACAACCTGATGACATTCTTAATTTTTACTTGTCCACCATTGATCCATTCTTTGCCTATGCCATCAAATCTAATCCCATCATAACAAAAATGTAGGGAGCGATGGCTAATGCTATCAAGTTAGAACCAATTACCCTCATGAACAACATTGAAATCCAATTTGGAATGATGAGCATTAGTAATCCCATGAAATCTAACCCTCTACCTCTACCAACTTTCCCAACGATCAATGCTATGTTTTAGACTCCTTCATTCCTTCAAATAATTACTCTCAAGGTCCCACATCTTCTTCATTCCTACCATCTAACATTGGTTTAAATGATGACCAATTGAAAGCCTTAATCTAATCCATCGTAAACCCAAATGGAATATCTATTCCTATTGAACTCCCAACTCAAACTCAAAATCAGATGACCCTGATATTAACTTCATTGCAGAAACTTTGAAATGAAGTAGTTAAATTAAAGAGGGACAACAATACGGGTCCTATACAACTAGAGAAGCCAAGTACATTAATCAATGACAAGTATTGTTGCCTCCATAACACGAGGCAACATTCTGAGAGGACTTATCCTTAATTTTTAGCACTATATGGTGACAATGCCCAAAGTCAACAAAATAGGAATTCCTCAATTATGGTCTTGAACATACCCCATGAAATTGAGAATGAGGAAGTTTCTTCATTTGAACAAGTCATGGTAAGTGATCCCAACCCACATAACACTTGCTACCATAAACTAAGTGACATTATGAACAACACATAACAACAAACTAGGAATGATCCATATACTCCAAACAAAAGAGCTCCTAGTCAAAACAAAAGGAATACCCAAACCAGGTCATCCCAAACAAACATCCCACAATGATCAGACTTCCCTCCTTTACCTAGAAGAGCCCCACCTTAATAGGAAGCCAAAGATGTACATAAGACTTATGATCTAGTTGAGGATTTGAAAAGGGTTAAAGCCAACATTTTGATGTATGATCTCCTACACTTTAATGAAATGAAAGAGGTGATTCGAAATATAGTTCACTTGCCTGTAATCGAAAAAGTAAAATCCCCAATCCTTGAAAGGCAAGTTCACTTTGCAAAAAGTCCTAACACACTATTAGTATAGAATGCAAATAATTCCATGTCAAGCAAGAAAGATCAACTCCCTTTCCTAACAAATTTTATTATTTTAGGAAAGAATTTCCACAATTGTTTGATGGATTCTGACGCAACTGTTAGTGTCATGCCACTTGAGGTATGTAAGGCTTTAGGAGCACAAATGATACCACAAATGAAAAGTGTGATTCAACTCGATGGATCCAATGTACCTATAGTAGGGTCATTAAAAGGAGTGAAAGTACAACTTAAATAATACCCTACATTTACATGTTATATAGATATCTTAGTAGTTGACATGTCATCCACTTATGGTGTGCTCTTATCTAGGACTTTTGGAGCCAAGTTTGGGGGCTTCTTTAGGTTAGATTTCTAAGAACTATTAATCCCTATCAAAGAAAAATCTAAATATATGGTCATACCAAGAGAGCCTTTCCACAAACAAGTAGTTACAACCTTTGATCAGCAAAATCAATCTTTGGAAAATCAAAACACCAACCTTTATGTTTGAGTTATTGAGGTTGAGAATGGTGAACATGTTATAGACGACCATGTAAGTGAAATTACAAAAACAAATCCTTTTTCTCATATAAATTCCACCCAACCCTATTAAACTTCTAGTGAATGTGAAGAGATCTATGAAGATACCTTCCCTCATCATCAACACGATGGAAAGGGATTTCTTCTGGATGACCCGCCACCTTTAGGGGAGGACAAAGACATAAATAAGACCTTATCCTTAAAAACATTAGAAGGTGCACAAAATTATGATGACACATCTATTGAATATGTTCCTAGAGAAGCTATATTTGATGACTTACCAAGACCTAGACCTAAGATTCAAGCTTATATGAAAGGAAAACTTGATGAACTTCTAGGATCTAAAATTATTTATCTTATGAAACATTCAAATTTAATTCTTGATGGAATATGAACAAGAAAATTAAGATTAGGTCCTGATTTTTGTAATCTTAATCATCAAAAAATTGTTAAACGATGGCTTGATAAGAAACATGCAAGTAAAGTCTTTAAGATAGAAGACCATTTAGTTGAGGTAGAGCATTTAGTTGAGCAATTCTCCAAAGTAAGTTTTCCCCTATGTGGTCAGGCCCATTTGAAATCACAAATGTCATTAGCCCCAATGTGTACAAAATTGTTAACCTACAAGGAAAAAAGTTACATTGGAACTTTAATGCATTTCATTTGAAGCATTTCTACTCAAGTGCCCCACATGGACACTTGGTAGATCCTTAGTTGCATGTTTTTTCCCCTCATGATGCATTTTATTTGTATAGTTGCATTTGCATGTTTCCTTTGAATTTCCATCATCTCTTTCTTAGCACATTGGTTTTGGTTTTTTTCTTTTCAACATCATTTTAATAATCATTATGATCATTTGAGTTACTAGGCGTTGGGTCATCATAACACCATTGGAAAATAATGCGAGTATAATGCTATATATATGACTATTACATAAAGTCTCCTTTATATTATATATTTCAATAATGCTATGATCCTTAGTATTTTTCAAGGTTTTGGTTTATTTGTTATGTTGGATTATGGAGGATGGGATTTATGCTAGCTTATCATGTAATCATCATGATCATGTGAGTGTAGGATATGTGACATTGGAGAATGGTTAGTAGTAATCACTAGGTGACCTTGGAAAACTTCATTTTCCCTCTCCTAAGCCCCAGACCTTAGGTCTGATGATCCATGCCTACCTTGTGATTAATAGGGTGAAGTGTATTCATCTCCACTTGAAAACCCTTAGCCACCCAGGAGACTTGTTATGATAACATTAGATTATAATTAAAGGCACATGCATGAGGGTTGAACTACACCATGGGCAAAGTTCCGAAAGGACCATGTTCTTTGGTAGTGCAGCCAATTGGCCAAACTCATGTTGGAATTCCTACCTTAAGAATGAAGTACACCATAAGAAAAGTTTCCTCAAAAAAAGAGAGAAAAAAAGAGAATGAGGACTATGTTCATTGGAAGTGTAATAAGATCTTGAGTGTGATGGGGTTCGGTAGCAATCCTCACCCTAACCTCCATTTACCCTTTTGAACCTATTTTCTTAAAATTCAAAAAAGAAGAAGAAGAAGCAATTAATCCCTTTTCACCCATTCCCTTTCAAAATGTCAGGAAAAAAAAAAGGAATCCCAAGGAAAAAAATTTGAAAGTTGCAACTAGCAATGATCTAACATGAGCTTGTCCTCCTCATTAAGTTTAGTATAACTCTAGTGCTCAAAGTAGTCCACATACCTTTGACTTTTACCTTGTGAGAAAATTGGGAATGTGATCTTAGTTATATCTTAATTATATATATACATATCTATGTAGTTAAAGTTATGGTTTATAAAGAGTATATATTTTGAGCTTGATTAAATAAGATGGTATGGTAAGGGTGGCCCATGTCTAGTTCTTTTTTGATTATATGGTTATTTTAATCATGTTTAGATTAGTATAGTTTGCTTGCAAATTTAATTTTTCTATGTTTTATGACCTTTTCAGTCCTTTTTCTTCTACATTTCCTTTTAAGATTTCAATGGTACGACTGTCCTTGCATTTGCATGCAATTAAAGTTTTGGGGGCTACGTGTTGATGTCAACCTTGCTCATGCTAGGCATGGGGTCATAATTATCAACATCTCTCTCTCTCTCTCTCTCTCTCTCTCTATATATATATATATATATATAGGAGAAATTTATTGGCAGACATATACTTGGTTCGCTTTGTACATGTTTGCAGTTGTTTTCAATCCTTGACATCTACAAATTAAAGTTCAGTGGTATTTTAAGCTTCAAGTTTATTTTAATCATTTTATAATTGATATTAGAATTATTTACTACTATTAGGAAGAGGCTTTGTTAGTTCTTTCCCATCAATTTCATGAATATCACCATCGCACATCTAAATGTGCTTACAAATATCTTTTATTGAGAATAGCATTAATTTACTTTAACACTGAATATAAGGCATAAGAAAATTTAGTAAAATTTCAATTACTTTATAATATCAATAAGATATCTAAGCTAATAAAATCCTCTTATTTCACTAATGTATTTCTGTATCCTTGTTAGAAGTGGGGGGTGGTGGAGGTGGAACAACTTTGAGTCCTCATGCAATTGTGGGAAACAACGATAACAATAATTCGCTACCAGAGATTGATATACCATCCATTAATGGAATTCCCAGTGTTGGATTACCTGATCTCAATATTTCTGATGGCTACATAATTGATGTTTCAGTCAACACAACAATGCTGCAATGGCGATGGTTAGGGGTTACATTCATAATGGTGGGAGTTACAGGTGACATTACATAGTGGATGTTGTGGTGGGTAGTTATGTTGATGAGTGGTGGTGTAGGGTTGTTAAGTTGGTGGTGGGGGCACATGGAGGACATGGGCGAAATTGATGCCATTGATGATTGACGAGAGGTCATGTTGGGCATCCAAACGATGGGGTTAGTGACCTATAAATGAAGGATTGTAGGAAGGTGCACAAAAAAACCAACAACAGAGGTGGTGGTTTTCTTTCATTTTTTGCTTGCCCCTAGTGGGTAGATGGCTCTCCTTCCCTAGTCATTGGCAGCATGTGCAGCACAATGTAGGCATAGCAATAACAACAAGTGGCCAGAAAGTAGTAGAAGGGACATTAGGCCTCCCTTTTCTCTCATCCATAGTGGTTTGTTCCTCCTCTCTAGCAGCAATAGGCAGTTAGGCATGCATCAGGAGGCACACGATAGTGCATGGTGGTCTCACAGCTGGGTGCAAGATGGCACATTAGCATGGTAGTGCACAGGTGGTGAACACAATAGGCCCTTGACCGATGGCAATTGCTGATTGTTGTGCATCTGCAACAACATAGTCTCTCTCAGCATGGTGCACATGCTTGGCAAGGGCATGTGACCGTGATAGGTGACCTCCTACAAGTGATGCATGGTAGGGGACATGTGCACTAGGTGATTAGCATGTAGTGGCAGTTGATAACAATCAACAATAGGGTTATTTTTATTTGCTCTTCCTTTTTTGAATGGCAGTGGCAGGTCTGAACGATGCGTCAACAGCGATGCCTCAATAGTGGCCCCATTATTGGCACAACAACATTGCAATAGCTACAACAAGGTTCTCTTTATTTTGGTAATAGTAAAGGCATAATAAGTAGCCTCCCTGGATTTTCTACTACCAATGGGAGGTTGCATGGTAGGCAATTGCAAGGCACGTGGTGATGGAACACAAGACAGATCTCCCTCTCTCCCTCTCTCAGTGGTTACAAGTAGTGTCAGCTGCGGTAGCATCTGCAATAGACTGACAACATGATCTGATAGCAACATCAGGGAGACTAGGGAAAATTTAATTGTTTGTAGTTGACTATTGTATTTGCATTAAGTCTTGGAGTTCAAGACTGTTGTTCAATTTAAATTCCCCAACTTTTCAATTCACTTTATTTTTTTTTCTGGAACATCACATAGCCCTCTCCAAGTGAGACTATTCTCAAGTTTCTGTACCCATATGGGAGGCACCCTAGGCACTAGTCTCCTCAAATGAGTTTTTCCCTAGGTGTTGGTGTGTCCAAAATTTATGCATCAATAATTATGAACCTTTCAAGGTCATTACTTGGATCAATTTGATTGTCTACAAATTGATACTTCTAGTATATCTAGTGAAATATCATCCAATATTTTATGTGTCTATGCACAAAATTTTTAATCTTGGGGATAATAATTCCACTGCAATTAGGTCTAAGCAATCTTCAAACATTAAAATATTCTTTTTAGTTATGGAGTTGGATGATGTCATAGTGAGGCTAGATCCTAAGATCCTTGCACATGTTGGTGAAAGACTATTACTAGGCATAGGGAGTGATTAATCCAAGGTGAAAAATAGCCTATCCTTGATGTCAGAAGAATAAACTCTACTCTCTCATTTCACAATCAGAAGTAGAAGATTGGCTTGTATGTCAAGTGAATACATTTTACTCTAGGTAAAAAGGTTGGTGCAGTTTACATGAGAAAAGGCAAATATCTTCTTTCTAAACGTAGGTTGCATGAACTTCTTGAAGCCGATGTTAGGATGAGTTTAACACTCTATACTTTACGGTTGAAGAATTCTAGCTGTTGGACCTTCCTTTCTACAATTGTTGGAAGAGCTTCTAGATGTTTAAAGTTTCTTGATATTCATTCTAACTCTTTACATTTGAAAAAGTGAATGCTTTGAGGACAATGCTTTTTTCTAGTAGGGGAGAGTGAAAAAAAATGTCTTATTGGTGGATCAAAGGCTATTTCCCTTTGGAATGGGGGCTAAAGGAGCATGAATATTTTTTTGGATTCCATGCTATTCTAACCACCACTCTAGAACTACATGAGTCCTAATTCCTTGTGAACCTCATCATAGGAATATGTTGGTGATGGGACGCAATATCGCATGGGCCGTGATATTGCGTATGCGATATCGCGTCCGCCGCGATATCGCATCCCACGCGATATCGAGGTGCACTGTAAAATCTATAAATAAGAGGTGGCTCTCCCTTATTTTCCATCCTAGGCTTAGACCATAGTGAAACTCTAGTAGATTAATCACTCCAGAGATAGAATATTTTCCATGTGCCCGCAGTAGGATTCCTAAAGTGAACGGATCTTTATTCGAGCAAACATTGTACTTGAACACAAGTTTATGTACGGCAATAAAGACGAACTTCCTAGATAAACCTTGCAGTGCATGGAATAGGCTAAATAGGACTTTTATTTATTATTATTTACTATTTTTCATTTGTATTCTTTATTAGGAATTAAATCTCTCAACCCTTCTCTCCTAGTTAAGTGCCTTAGTATGACCGCTTCGAGCACATGCGTTACGCGTGGTGATCCCAGCAACGATTAGTGTTTGGTAGCCACAGTTGCATTAGTTTAGGGTGTGAATGGTAAGTGGGAATGGATGCTGATGCTAGGTTAATTTAGAATTAGTTAGTTAGTTAGAGTTGGGTAATTAATCTCTTCAACCCTTCACCTCACTAGCATAGGAGATAAATCGAAAAGCATATAAAAATCATATACCTCGGACTTACTTAACCATACCGTGACAAATACGAGCAAGTCTGGGAAGACAATGAATGATTAACCTTAAGTGTTCCATTAGGCGTGTAGGCACTTAGTCTGTGGAGTTTGACCAGATTTCGTGTGTTACGCTCGTATTCATATGGTTGAGTGTAGGGGTACCTTACCACTCATCATTGGCGCCGTTGCTAGGCACTAAGTGTTTGTGCGCTAAATAGAACATAGGATATTACTCACATCATTGGGAGCTTAAACGAACATTAGGGTTAATCAAACAAAAAATTTATATAATGGTTAACTAGCACACCAATAAGACATCATGTCTTCTTCTTCTTCTCACAAGAGCACTTCACCTAGGGATCATACAAAGAACAGTCGGTAATCAGAAACACATAACCTAAATCAGCCGATTCCTCAACAATATAGGTTGACATATACTCATCCCGATGATTATATCCCCAACTTCACTTTTATCCTCCATCAAGATGAATAGATGCACTGGAGAGACTTACAAAGTAACATAGTGTTACTGCCGGATCATGCAATCCCCAACATGCTCCTCCGTGCTTTGGCACAGATTGGCATGACTCATCATTATGCTGAATACGTTGTGGTAGATTTTGATATGAGGGATTACCATCCCACAGCTTTACAATGTATGAGGGACTCAAGGCAGGAGAGCCAACATACACTGTTGAAGGGCAAAGAGGTCCAACACGTCCTAAGTGAAACTAGAGATGGTGAACCACTTATAACTGATTAGCTATCGAAAGATGTTCCCCTCCTAACAATAGTGAGGAGGTGGGGTATCAGAACCTATGCTTCACGATACATAACCCTTGTTCTGATCCCCGTGAACACCAGCTATTCACTGATGGAACAACAACAAATGACAAGGACGGGCACTTAGATCGTCATCACAATCAGGGCCAAAGTCACAGAAGAGAAGGTAAGAAACATCATCACGGTGATGGTTCTCCTTCTTCTTCATCTTCATCACATCACTCACCCTCTCTTTCCACATCAAGGCGTAATCATGAAGAGCATAATGGAGAGGATAAAGGTAAGGGAAGTGAGAGACCTCGACGAGAGAGTCGAGAGAGAGGACGAGGGCAGTCTAGAGAATCTAGGCATGAATGAAGGAAAAGTAGGGAACGACGGAGACATCATAGACATCATGAAAGAGATGATCATGACGAGCCCCTACTAGCCACCTGAAGCATGCTAAACATAATGGAAGCAGTGAGAATCCCAACAAGGCATTTAAAAGATAGTCGGATCAAACGCTTAGACATGAACAATATCCCATGATTTGAAGGGGTATACAACGCGGATCCGCAAAATCATTTATAGGCATTCCACGATGCCTGCACCTTGCAAAACATAGAAAATGAGTGGCAAAAACTAAAGTTGTTTCCCAAGACACTCATCAAGGAAGCAGAGAGTTGGTACCGGTCCTTAGAACTGGAAACCATCAGGAGGTGGAGTATGATGTTAGAACTCTTTAACGATAAGTATCAGACGTACTCCAGAGTGTCTAATTTACGTAAGCAAATCCAAGGATGGAAGCAAGGTACTCATGAACCCTTGGATGTTGCCATGGGCCGCTACTACGCGTTGTTCCATCATTGCCCGGGCCATGGTTATGCACAACGGGATCAAATTCGCCATCTCGTAGATGGGCTAAGGTATGAAACTAGGAGAACCCTTTGGACTTATGCCCAAGGGAGATTATTAGAACTTAGATCCCATGAGATCCATCGCTTGTTGGAACAAGTAGCCAAATAAGAAGGGGAGCTACGAAAAAGAGAAAGCGCGGAAGAATACAACCGTGATCTCTCTCTTCGAAAGAGTTGGTGAACAGAAAAACCTTGCTGATCTAGAAGTTAACAATAGAAGTATCAGCTAAGGTGGATCAATTGTGGGATTCCTTAGACTCTAAACTTGAAACTGTCCTAAAAATTGTAGAAGAGTCTAAGGAGGAACGAAGTAGTGACAAGGACAAGAAAACATGGAGAGATTCAGGCCTTGCACGTGACAAGGGTAAGGGAAAAATAACTATCTTCGATGAGGTTGTGGAATTGGACACAGATGATGACAGTGGATGTGAGATCTACCACTATGACCATCCTAAGGGATGTTGTCCAATAATCTCACATGTACAAGAGTCTGGGGTGTATGCACTCAACCTAAGACTCAACAGACGGTAGACACCCCGTAGGTTACCTTATCCCCAAGGTAACCCAAGGCAGTTCCACCAACCCTTGACGTACTATCCAAGCGGCACTCCACCACAACCCATCGGACAACATCAGCAATGGTAATACCCACAGTCATGGGGGATGCCACCGCCGAAACAACAATAATATTACTGGCAACCTGATCCTTATGGCTATTATGTGCAGCAGCCGGTTTCTCCAAGTGACTCTATGGGTCACAAAACTCCCAAACATCACTACCAAGTTTGGGAGTACTTTAGGAGGACTCCTTCTCCTTTGGGAGATGTTCCATACCCATAGCATCCTCCTAATCCATCTGTACCTCTTCCATCGGTAGTTCCCGTACCTCCTGATCCAACAATGTAAGGGGAACTCCCTACTCAATCGCAGCAACGAAATGCTACAAGAGCCGTAACCATTCAACCTGCTGCTGGTTCTGACAACCATAAAAAGAGAAGACCTTTCTTCAGAACCAAAAGCCGAGACAAGCTCTCACAACAACAAGTAGTTAAGTCTGTGATCACTCCTCTGACACATAGAGCTTCGGTGCTCCCTTCAGTCCAACAATAGAGCTTAACGCATACAGTTATGTTAACACATACCGTAACCGACTGGATCAAGGTAGGCCACCTTCCCAGGAAATTATCTGATCATGGGAGTCCCTTAATCTACCTCCAAGTTGTCAGAAATGAACCACATAGGGCTCTTCTTGACTCAAGTTTTGGAGTCAACTTAATTTCACGAGAGATGTATCAAGCCTAGAACCTGCCCCAACTGAAGAAGAGCCACATCCAACTAGATCTGGCTGACTAGTCCATCACCATTCCCTTGGGATTGGTGGAGGACATCGTTACTACTGTGTGTGGTTGGTCCTACCCAACTGATTTCCTAGTGATTGAAGTACATAACAATGAAGGGAACTTCCCAATTATAATGGGAAGGGCATGATTGAGTACAGTAGATGCATGTCCAAGAATTCGTGATCTTTCCTTGGAAATTTCTAAGGTAAATATTTATGGAAAGATCAAGAAGAGGAAAGTTCCATGCATCACATGTAGTGATTCATCGGGTGATGACAGGGAGGAACGCACAACATCTCCTCCATGCAACAGGTGTGCCCTTGAAACTTTGAAACAAAGATGCCTGTATGTAGCAACCACACAACAAGTAGTAGACACCCCATGGTTGATAGCTACTAGAAAGAGCAACCAACAAATATGCATGGAACGAATTGAGGAAACAACCCATGCCAACAACGAAGGCATAGATACATTGGAATATGAGCGTTGCCAACTTCCACCCATTAATCTAAGAACATTAGTTAGCAGAAGTTGGACACTTCTAAGAAACTCAAACAGGTGCTCATTATTTCAGATCTCTCCCTTTCCACTCAGTCATGGGGGAGATGGCCACCTGTGCTAATCATTTGGCGCCCTTAGTTCTTTTTAAGTTTTTTCTCTCCCTTTTTTTTGTTTTACAAGTTTTTGTCTTACACATTTTTGTTTTACACATTTTTGTTTTACACATTTTTGTCTTACGCATTTTTGTTTTACAAATTTCTTTAACTTTTCTTATTTTGGTTTTACATCATCGTTATAATTTTTCATTTTGTGTGTGTGTGTGTTATCCACCTTGTAAGTTTGTCACCTAATAAGTGTTCCTCATGATGGTATGAACTGTTTTCTTATTGATTGCTAATGTTTGGTTTTTACCTTTAAGTCACAATGTTGATACTAAGGTATGTTTCTCTGATATGGTAGGCAATGAGTTCACTTCATCCATTCATCCACAAGTTTCTATGGTCTCTCTCGGCTTGGAAGTGTACAGTCTCTATTCTAAATAAGAACTCTAACAAATCGGTGACTGGGCATTTCTCAAACTAAGGAAGGACTCAAGGATTGAAAAGGGTGTGACTTCAAGGGAACTTGATGCATTTGTGTTGGCAGTTCTCTTGGATGCTTGGATGTTTTCTTCTTAAGTTTTCTTACTGTTTCGACATTACCCAATCATCGGGAAGCTGAGAAAATAAAAATAACAAAGTCTTTGCATGGTGTGGTTCTCA
>MNCI01034498.1:353178-364075 GCA_015680685.1 Gnetum montanum | reverse complement strand
AATTTTTTCGATTTTCTCCTAACCCCTACGCCTTCGGTAGTCACCCATATTATATCTCCAAATTCGTATCAGCCATACCACAACCTAAGCCAATGGACCTTTCACCGATGCAAGGTATCAACTACATTGAAATTCATTTACCCTTGCTAATATAAGATTTTGTTGTGTGTGCAGATGACGATTATATCACAACAGATTGGATCTGGAAGGAACACTTGGAATGAAGCAATGCTGGAAGCAGCTATGTAAGGAGCAAGATCGATGATGCGCTTATCGATGGACAAATAAAAGCGTAATCTTGGCGTTGGCAATAGCAACACTTCTTTCTCTCTCTATTTCTCAGCTGCCAAATGAGGCCTAATGTCAATGTAATAAGGTGTTCACTTTTGTTGTCCTGAACACCAATTTTGTCAAGTCTTGTAATGATGATCCATTCACAAGTCATCCGATTAGTTCCATTTAGTCAATAATCCCATACCTTCCCAATATTTTGTAAGGAACTTGAGGATGAGTTTTCATTTAGTCATGGGGGTATGATGGGACACGATATCGCATGGGCCGCACGATATCGCGTTCGCCGCGATATTGCATCCCACGCAATATCGCGATATCGTGGTGCACTGCAAAATCTATAAATAAGAGGCGGCTCTCCCTTCTTTTCCATCCTAGGCTTAGACCATAGTGAAACTCTGGCAGATTGATCACTCCAGAGATAGAATATTTTCCATGTGCTCGCAGTAGGAGTCCTAAAGTGAACGAATCTTTATTTGAGCAAACATTGTACTTGAACACAAGTTTGTGTATGGTAATAAAGACAAACTTCCTGGATAAACCTTGTAGTGCATGGAATAGGCTAAATAGGACTTTTATTTATTTTTATTTACTATTTTCTATTTACATGCTTTATTAGGAATTAAATCTCTCAACCCTTCTCTCCTAGTTAAGTGCCTCAGTACGACCGCTTCGAGCACATGCGTTACACGTGGTGACCCCAACAACGATTAGCATTTGGTAGCCACAATTGCATTGGTTTAGGGTGTGAACGGTAAGTGGGAATGGATGCTGACGCTAGGTTAATTCAAAATTAGTTAGTTAGTTAGAGTTAGGTAATTAATCTCTTCAACCCTTCACCTCACTAGCATAGGAGATAAATCGAAAAGCATATAAAAATCATATACCTCGAACTTACTTAACCATGTCGTGACAAATACAAGTAAGTTTGGGAAGACAACGAATGATTAACCTTAAGTATTCCATGAGGCGTGTAGGCACTGAGTCTACAGAGTTCGACCGGATCAAGTGTGTTATGCTCGTATTCGTATGGTTGAGTGTAGGGGTACCTTGCCACTCATTAGTCGGCTTGTGTAGGAGCTTTAGCTTTGATGATTGGGCCACCACCTTCTCTTTGGAGTGGGGCTTAGGGCTAGATGTGTTAGTATAGGAACTTCTTGTAGCCCTTCTATGAGATCAATGTATCGTATGCTTGTTGTGTATGTGTGGATGCACCTTGTTGGTTTAGTTGTATAATTAATGCTTATGGTGACTCTAGCATCTCTAACCATTGGCTAATGGATTATGTACTGTATGCTATAAAATAGGTATACTAAGTTGTAAGGTGTAGTTCACCTTGAGTCTGTTCTCTCATGTTGCTATTGTTTGGACTCTTAGGTGATGCTGAATAGTGTTTTTGAACGATGAAACCATTATGACAACCCTTAGCAACCAACAACAAACTAACAACTATCAACTACTTCCCCCTTACTTTCTTCATGCCCATGCATGTCCCACATCCTTCATCCTAAAAATAAAAAATAAAAACAAAAAACTATGAATTATCCTAATAAAATAATAAAAATCACAAATTGATATTAAAAAAAACTTAAAAATAATCAAGAAACAATGTAACAACCTAACATCTACTATAATATCTATACAAAGTACTCATCCCATTCATCCCTCCACCTAACTCAAATAGTAATATTTTTCCCTCCAAAAATTCTTCTGGGTCCTTAAATCTATGAGAAACATACATATTTTATTTGAAAGTAAACTTCTTCCACAAACTTGAGCTTACCACAAGTGATTTAAAAAAACTAATAAACAGAATAGTCCTTATCAAACCTTGACATCCTCTTACACACAAATGAAAAAAATTAAAATGGCCTCTGCATCACACCCTACTAATAGGAATTTTGGAATTTACTTTTTTCGTTTGATGATACAAATTTTGTAATTTTTGGTATTTTTGTAAATTGTTTTTCGTTTCATGATACACAAACTAAATTGCAAATTTGTATTAAATATTTTACAATCATTTCATTTTATGATATACACTAGATTTTAGAAATTTCAAATGTAATGATAAATTCAAATTTTTCATTTGGTCATTTGCATGAAGATTGGAATCAATGACTTGTAACCAATTTGTTTGAATTTTTCATTCGATCATCTACATTAAGATTAGAACCAATGACTTGGAACTAATTCATGCTTTTGATCATGAGTGTTATGCATTTTTTGGTGACATCAAATGAACTATTTTAATTACAAATGTATTGCAATGAATTTCTTTTTCATGCTTAATATATAGCATTATGGCTTATTTCTTCAATAATTTTTTACATGGTTTTTGTAAATATATTTTTTCCTTTGATTATCATTTTGCATATAAAACATGGCTAGAAAGCATTAATATTCAAATTTCAACATACTAGATGATATTTTACAAAAAGATATTGCAAATGTGGAAGCTCTATAATATACACATCTTTTAAAAAGGTATTCAAACTATTTGTTCATTTGTACATGCCAATGTTCATTTTTAAAAAGCTTTCATGTCTAGCATAGTCACATTTGTTTTGTAAAATCAAGGATTATTTGTTGAAGAAATTAAGAGTGGATGTGTGTTAAACACTACTACTAATGACATTTTTATTGGATTTAGATTATTGATTTATAACCTCAGAAAAAATGAAGAAATCCTTAGGCCACATGAGTCTCTAAGTTCTATGGAATCTAATTTGAGTTGAATGAAAGGTATCCTTAGTATACATAATATATAACTAGATGGTATGGTTTGATGACTGTAGAGTGATGGGACGCGATATCGCGTCGTCCCCTGCGATATTGCGTACACAATATCGTAATCCGCCGTAATGTCTATAAATAAGAAGCGGCTCTCCCTCATTTGACAACAATAGAATAAGAGTAGCGAAGCTCTGGTAGTTTGATCCCTCCAGAGATAGATTATTTTTCCCGTGTTTGCCCGCAGTGTGGTGAATGTAATTGTACGACATCCTTTATTTGAGTGTGACATACTTGGACACGCACATGACTGGTAATAAAGATCGAGATTACTTCATCATTGCAGCATTCACTTTGTTATTTATTTATTTAATTGTTATTTACTACTTTCCTAATTAGTACTCTCTTACCCTTATCTCCGAGAACACAGGATGAGTACGACTTGATTACGAGCATTTAAGTGTGATTACTTGGTAACCCAGTGGCATACCTAGGATCTGCGCTTGGTAATCCCAGTGGTAGTCATGCACAAAGTCCAAGATGTGTACAAAAAATCAAGGAATGGATGCTCATCACACTTAGGCTAGATTAGATTCTCTTACCCTTTTCCTTCTAGCTTAGCTTAGTTAATATTATCTTCCATTGCCTCAGGAGTAGCATTAGATTAGGAAACATCATACACCTCACTCTGGACTAAACCATACGTGACAAATATAATACTAGTCCATGTGGGAAGATAACGAACTACGACCTAAGGATAACTGTCTAGGTGCCACAACTAGTCTGTATGCGGAGTTCGACCAGATCACACGTGAAAACGCTCGTATTCATATGGTTGAGTGTAGCGGTATCTCGCCACTCATCATTGGTGCCATTGCCAGGGACGGTGCTAGTTATCTAGATTAGTTATATCATACAAGGTCGTTGTATAGGACTTAACGATATATCTCTTAGAAAGAAGTAATTATAAAAAGTCACATAAATTCACACATAACAATGCCTCTCCTACAATATTTTAATAACGCCACACTTAGTGAGGAAGTTCATTGGAGAACCAACGAACTATATGACAATGAAGATTGGAGTATACAACCTGAAGTGGGAGTTTCTTATAAACATGAACAAAAGCAACGTCATCCCAACACACGAAAGCATAACTTACAAGATGACAATGAACCCCCACTAGCGACTACAAGCTTAACGCAAATACAAGAGGCTATTCAAATTTCACGTAGGCATCGTAAAGAGAGTCATCTACCTAGGCTCGATTTAAACAACTTTCCTAAATTTTTAGGAGGCTATGACTTAGATCCGCATCAAAATTTACAAGCCTTCTACAATGCCTACACATGGAATAGCACTGATAACGGGTGGCAAAAACTTAAGCTCTTTCCCATGACACTCGTTGACCAAGCAAAAGTATGGTATAGATTGTAAAACCAAATTCAATATGACGTTGGTCAACAATGGTAGAAGTATTTAATGAAAAATATCAAACCTACGCAAGAGTGTCAGCCTTGAGGAAACAAATCCAAGAGTGGAAACAAGCAAAACATGAACCCTTGGACATGGCCTTAGAAAGATATTATGCATTGTTAAACAACTATCTAGGCCATGGGTTTTCTAAGGAAAGGCTAATGTACCATATCATTGATGGGCTATGTAATGAAACAAGAGAGACCTTAGGAACGTATGCCCAAGGTCAACTATAAGAACTACGAACCCATCAAGTCCAAGAGCTTGTTAAGCGGGTAGCAGAATAAGAAGGAGACTTAGCTAGATGGGAGAGTGTTGAAAAACATCAATAGGACCAAAATCTCAACTCAACAAAGGTCCACAATCATAAAAAGGAGAAATCAACCAATCTCAAGGTGGAAACATCATCTTTGCCAATAAAAAAAATCATTAGAAGAAGCCAAGGAAAAGATCAATAAGATGTTGGAATGGATGAATCAAAAGTGTGGAGAATATATCAACATTATTGGAGATAGAGTTTTGACAATCCAAGAAGCAGGGCGAAACATTAGACATTCGGAAAAAAAGAATGAAGGGAATAAGAGCTCAACTACTAATCATATGTACGAATGTAACATATGCCTGTACGATCACCCCAAGGGTCAATGCCCAATCTTGTCACATTTATATGAGCATTGGGGAAACACGTTACATCCACAGTTCGTACAGAGATACTGTGTTCAATCACAGTGGCAACAATCCCAGTTGTGGGGGAGACCACCCTTAGACTGGAGACACCCTTCCTATCATCCGAATCCAAATGCTTATCATGTTCAACATCCTGTTTCTCCTACTATGCCAACATACTCTATCTCTCCACAATACTATCAACCCATGCCTCCAACACAACCACCACCTTGTGCACCTTATTCTCCTCCTAACTTTCAACATTCTCATCTTTTCCCTCCTTCTACATCGCCACCAACTGATCCTAAGGTGTCTGCACCACCACAACAACCCATGAACAACACTTGTGCTACTGCTACTGACAGCAGTGAAAAGCCTCCTCAACATCAAAAGTGTCCTTTCTTTAAACACGGCCGTAAGAAGGGACAACACAATTCAGAGGCCACTGCATCTTCCAACACAGCACAAGTCCCACACTCTAGTGCACCCTTACCTTTGAACTCAACGCCTCATGTAACTTCATTAGGGCCACCAACTCACACTCCAACAACAATATGACCCAATCAACATAAGAATGGAGAGCGAAAACCTAATCCTTGCATACCATCTAACGGTCCCAAATATCATAATGGGTCAACTCATTATCCGGGAACTACATCGTACAAATTGCCCCACTATGCTTACTATAATCAAGTGTGTGAACCCTGATGGGGTAAATATGATCAGGCCCCAATATTTCCAACATGCAAGGATCCTCATTTTCCATTTATTAATCCTTGCTATCCTCAACCAATTAGTTATGGGGGACATTCCCCATTTTAATAACAAGCAATATTAATAAATATTTTTGATTTTTCTTTAATTTTTCAGTTTTTGTTTTCTAGTTTTTCATTTTTCAATTTCTTGTTTTATCTTTTTTTCTTTTGGTCTTTTTATGTTTTTTATAAGTAATCTCATNGGGAATGATTAGGGTGTGACATCAAGGGGACTTGTGGATTTTCTTTGGTGACGTCTGTGGGAGTTATCATGCAATATGGTTGTCCTAAGATCCTTGTAGATCTAACAGAAAATGGGAGTAAGAGTAATCAAAAGTGCACTCAAAAATCAAATGCTATTCTAGGGGGTCCCACTGGAAAGACATGCACCCATGCCTGAAGGTTGGAGGCTTCTTTGATTTCAGTAAAGTAAAAAAAAAAAGAGAGAGAAAAAGAAAAGAAAAGAAAAGAGAAAAGAAGAAAAACAAAGTGCCACAAAACAAAAGTCACTCCTCCCTTGAACAAAACGCCAAGCGATCATACGCCTTGTTGTTATGGTACTCTCATAGTTGCTCATCTTGGGATGAAACAATACAATGTCACTATTTAAAGGAATGGAATTGGTCTTGATCTTGGAATGATGGGTTAATGACACATTAATCATGCTTTACATGCAAGATTCACTATGCCCTGGGTCAGTTACCTCATGTCCCAATCTCTACGATCCTTTCTATAGTTCATCTCATCTCACTGTTCATGTAATTGTAGCTCGTGTCCTGTATAGCATAGAATTCTTACCTCATTCCGGTGATATTACATGTGTGTGTTTTGTGGAGTTAGTGCATATTACATTTAACCCTTCTAGTGCCCACGAACACTTTAAGTGTGGTTACACAAGGGCATTACTTGTGTAATTTTTGTAATTCCCACTTATGACATAACTCACACGCACCATTTCTTACCCTTAGCATAATTTTTCCTAACATTCTTTCCCTATTATTATCCCTCTAAATTTTATCATTCCAATGTATCATTACATACCATTTTTCTTACCACCCACGGTTTTATTGATAAAATCCACATTGTCATCATTAATTGTGCCTTTGGACTTAATGAAATTTCCCTAGGCTCTTTGATCATAGCGAATGTCCTCAATTTCCAACGTTAATTTCAAAATAACCCTTAAAAATTTGGTATTTTCATGGTGTCTCACATCACTAAGGACGAGATATTTTGTACGTGATATCACGTCCCACGTGATATCGTGTGTGCGATGTATCGTATGTGATATCGCGTCCCAGCCTCCTATAAATAGGTGACCCCCCCTGCAACACTTAGCATCATTTTGCCATTCACATGGGGGGAGTTTTTGAAATTTTTCTTTGCGACTTGCAATTGTGTGACCCTTGCTTTTCTCACTCTATCTCGCTCGCTGGTACTCCAATTTTTATTCCATTTGAACCTACTTGAACCCAGCGTGTTCAGCTTAGTCATGGGGGAGGGGCACACATCGAATAGTGCATAAATTTTTTGAAATTTATCATCTCCCAAAGGACATCAGTTAGGGTAATTAACTTTAACACTTAGAATAATTGTGCCTAAAAGTCATTTAACCCTTACATATACCGAGAAACTAAAATGGAAACCACCTAAGTCAAAGGACTCATCATTACAAACTTTTGGTCACTATCACACGTGATAACATAAGATCATTAATTAAGGTAAGCAGTAAGGTATAACTTAACTTCAAAAATGACCTTACTAACACTTGGCCCATGTGATTGTAGATGGCCTTGAAACGTGGACAACAGGAAGGTCCTACCCAAGGTGGAAGCAAACGAGCTCGAAGAGGTGGAAGACAAAGACCTGTCGAACAACATGCAGAATAGGAGGAGAAATCATTCAGCATCCATCAAGATGAACCTCCTACCAGATAGTCTGGGTAGGTAGAAGGAGGATTTGCTACAGCACCTGAACCAGGACAATAACTCATGTTGCCCTAAGAATGCATTTAGGCCATCCACGAGAAGTCCACATTCACTGCGGTGATTATGGAATTGAACTTTGAATCATTTGTAGAGTTCACTCATGAGGCTGTTAGGGATCACCTCAAAGGGTCTCCCTTTTAGCCTATCCTCTCTGAAAGTAGTGCCTGGTACCTAGGAGAAACGTACCAATTTTGGCACAATAGGGAGCAAGGAACCACTGTGAATATTTTTGGTGTGACAGTTGACTTCTCTACACAGGTAATTCGAAAGTGTTAAATATTCTGAATACAAGGCCCCAGGTTCAGACCCCGATGTGCGAAAGGATTGGTTAGAGAAGGCTTATGGCAGGGATAAAGCATTTGGTGAACTGACGATGAAAGAGAGAGTTTATTTCAAACTTGGAACATATCACCTCTTTCCCACAAAGGGCCTCAAAAGAATATCCATGTATGCGGCTAGAGGATGTGCAGTGTTGATGGGAAAGCTTAACGCTAACCTATCCCATCTATATTTGATGGAGATCCTGAGGAGGTTCGAAGAATGAAAGACAAGGAAGATGGTACTGCCTTTCCCCTATCTTATTAGAAAGCTTTTCCAACATGTTGGTATTCAGGGATACACCAATGACATCCTCCGAAAAGCCCAAACTGCTTCATATGTTAAATTGCTAAACGCACCAGCTCCAAGAAAGAGCATTGGCGAAGAGATGAGACTAGAACAAGAAGAAGAATAGGTGGTCGGAACTAGTCAACCTCCAGCCATAGGTCCCATCCAACAACAGAAAGCAGGGCCCAGCACAGGCCAGGATCAGCCTTCGCCACTACAACACTACAGATCGTCAATGCGTCATCTTAGGGCCATCGCTGACACGGTCAGTTGGGGAAGTCGTGATGACGGAAACCTCTTCCACATCATCGATGATGCTAGGTAGCCTACTATTTCATTGGATTGCACAAGGGGAGAAATATCCATTCAAAAAGAAGGAGGGGAAAGTAGATTGTCACAACAAATCTCAGGAAACGCGGCATCCTTCCAGGTGCAGTTAGAGATTGGTGAAGGGGCCACTGTGGTGGTCATGCAACACCAGAATGCCGTGGGAGTTGCATATGTGGTCACAGACCACATCAAGGAATATTTCAACATACCTGTTGTGCCACCGGCAGATCTTACAGGAGCACGGGATACTCAAACTTTGGCTGGAATCTCGATGACTCCTGCGGAACATGAGGATGTGCTTGATAGATTGCTTCAAACAGGGAAAGTAATGACGTCCCTGTTTGACATCCCTTAGGATGTAACAACAATTCAATTAGACCTCATTTCCATGAAGGGGAAGTTGGTCTTAACAGAAGTAAGGGCAGAGCATGTTCAAGCTAAAGTGCAGAGACTACAAGAGCAACTCGTGGCCTTACAAGCAGCACAGTGGGATCCTTTGCAATTTTTTCCCGTAGACCAGCTAGAAAAATTTAAAACTGAGCAACTCACAAAGTTAATTACAGAGAATAAGAAGGTGGTAGAAGAAAAGGAGACAACTATTTGGGATGCCTTCGTAGCACAGGCGTAAACTCATGCTCATCTTAAGGCACTCAAGGCCTTGCAAGAAGAGAATCAATAGCTTGCGACTGATAATCTTCGATTGACCGCTATAGAAAAGAAAAAGAACAGTCTTGATGAACACTTTCATCAACTACGAGAAACATTCATTTGGGTCAACCGAGATGTAAGCCATTTAGCCAGAGAAAATTGAACCCTCTCAATGGAGTAGGTACACGCTATTCGCCAAAAGTTAGCAATTGAGATAAGCACGTGGAAAAATGAGGCTAAACGACATGAAAAGTTGAAGGAGCACTTCTGGGATTAGGTGGGGATATACAAACAAATCCTAGAGAAGGAGATCCATATGGCCAAGGCCCAAATCAACACCATCAGTGCTCAACACACTAATTGGCAGGCCATATTGGACACATATGCCTTCGTTCACTAAGCGAAAGTTAAGAACCGAGACCTGCAGATTCAGGACTTGACAGAGTACATGGAGTTGGCAAATCTCAAATATGCCAACCTTGCCATGTTAATAGTAGGGTGCCCGAGGTCAGAGCTCGAGCAACAAGTAGCAACCATCCACATCAAATACGAAACAAAATTTGCAGAGCGCAAGAAGTTGGTGGAGAAATTGGATGTTGCAAATTCTGAACTTGAGGTGGTAAAAGCTAGCTACCAGGGATAGAAGGATGTCACAACTAACTTGGCTCGATGGCTAATGAACCTTCACGAATACAAGAATAAAGCTAGAGCCTATGAGGAGGAACGACAGGTGCTCGCGGCTTGGTATGTCAAGGCCAATCAAATGTTCCCACAACTACCCTGTCCGTGGGAGGTGCCGACTCCATCAAACATTGGAACATTAGCATGGATGACACAAGACCCTCAGATCAAAGAGGAGAAGCTCCAAGCCATACTTCAACGCCATCAAGCCTTAAAACCTGGAGCACAAGATAAAGGAAAGGCACCAATGGAGGAGCCATCGCCACTAGGAACTACATCAGTTCCACATTTTTGTAGTTGTAGCATATTTTGTGTGTTGTGTTTTCTTTCCACACTGCGACATCATTCCATTTGTTTCCAATTAATAATCCCATACCTATCCACTATGTAATCAGTGTAACTTGAGGACGAGTTTTTATTCAGTCGTGGGGGTATGATGGGACGCGATATCGCATAGGCCGCGATATTGCATACGCGATATTGTGTATGTCGCGATATTACGTCCCGTCATACCCCCACAACTGAATAAAAACTCGTCCTAAAGTTACAGTGATTACATAGTCCCCTGCGATATTGCAGTCCGCCACAATGTCTATAAATAAGAAGCGGCTCTCCCTCATTTGACAACAATAGAATAAGAGTAGTGAAGCTTTGGCAGTTTGATCCCTCCAGAGATTGATTATTTTTCCCATGTTTGCTTGCAGTGTTGTGAATGTAATTGTA
>MNCI01034498.1:330912-352911 GCA_015680685.1 Gnetum montanum | reverse complement strand
GCCACAACTAGTCCATCTGTGGAGTTCGATCGGATCGCACATGAAAACACTCGTATTCATATGGTTGAGTGTAGGGCTATCTCACCACTCATCATAGAGGGTTTAGAGATGGCTTATTATGGACCATTAGTTGTGGTGACATTGGAGTTGAATTTATAGTATTTTAATTGCCAATCATGTTTCCTACTTGTCTACAACATTGTAATATATCATGATATTTCACGATTTCATAGTTTGATGGTTTTATCATTTGCATCCATTTTTCTATTAGATGTTTCTAGGAATTTTCCTTCACCTCACCTTGGAAAAGTCTAACAATATGATATTTGATTTAGATTACATTTCAAAAGCTTGGCTGATGATGTAGGTAAGAAATCAAGGCAATGTCACATGTTAGTGATAGGTGGCTTAAGTAGTTTTATCAGTCTTATTAAATAAGTTGTTTTTAGTTTGAGTTACATGTGACAATTACATATTATAATGTTCCTAATTCTTATAAATTTTATCATTTTAAAGCATAATTTTTTAATGTTTATGCTTTTCTACTTAAGAAAAAAAGATGCTAATGCAAAGAGAAAATGTGTTGAAGTTAACAGTAGTGAGAAAAACAACATAATATGAAGCTGAAGACATAAAATATCAAGTTATGTAAATGATAAGAATGACCAAATTGCAATAAAAAACTAGAGAAAATATATGCTTCTATTAATATCTTTATTTATACTATAGAAAGTATTGATTATAGACCATCACTTGAAGTGATGGTAAAATGCTTATTTCTCAAGTCATACTTGAATTTGAGCCTTGACATAACCATTTTAAAGATGTTAGGCTTTTACTCATCCATTGATCCTCCTAGAATTCCACCTTGATAGTATGAGTATTGAGCCCCTAGGTAATGATCCTTTTACAAGAAGAATTGATCAATCTAGATAGATATCTTATAAGACAAATTTTTTCTTATCTAACAAGAATACTGTTAACTCAAATATTAAAAACTAATGTTGAGAAGAAGGTTATAGCTAATGGAAAAAAATTTCAATATAAGGTTAACATTAAGTGATAAAGTAATGGTAATATAGAATATGTGCGACTACCTTACGTTAAGTTATAATGTTGAAAGTGATGTAAATGTTGTTAACATTGAGCTCATCCTTCTTACTAATAATTAATTTTCTTCTCTTCATTTTTCAAAGCATTAATCACACGGTTGTACACCTAAGTAGATATCCTTAAAATTGAAAAGTTTTTTTTTCCAAGTTGTGATTGATGGTTTTTACTTGGTGTTAAGCATGTAATGTAGTCTAAATATTTTACTTATTATTAATTGTTTTGAGGTCTAAAACCTCCTACATATGAGGCAATGTACCATGTTGTTGGCTATATGTCTTGGAGGTATATCTATAGTAACATTATTTTAGGTTCTAATACAGTATCATATGTTAGATCACATTTTCCATAATGTTAGCTAGGTAGATTATTTTTCTTGGAATATCATAACTCTTTTCATGATTTATTAAAAGGTATATTTTTAGAAAAACACTTACAGTAAAGCATCTAACACCACAATGGAGAGAGAAATCTAATGTAAATGAGTAGTCACTTACCAAAGACTTAAGTTCACATGTCATTCATAGGTAGGTCAAATAGTTAGCTCATTGTCTTATTAGGAAAGAGGTTGTTAATTCAAGTTATGCTTTAAGTATTGCTATATTCCTCTCTAGTTCTTTTAATGTATTATGTTGGCTATATGTATTGAGGTATATCTATAGTCAACTTATTTTAAGTTTCCTCAAATAGTATATGGATCATAGATTCTAAATCCATATCTTCTTCCATTAGCAATCTTTATGTTATTTGCTAAACTTTATGTATTAGGCTTAAATTAGAAAATAGGAACATCACTAAAGAGGACATACTAACCAAGTTTAGTTGCTTTATCACCAATGAACCATGTTCACATTCTTATTTCATGTTTGGTTTCTTATTATTTTTCTTCTAATTTTTCTTCTTGGTTTGTTCTTGGATGATGGTTTACTCTAACACTACTTGTGAAATCCCATTATTGAATGTCAAAAAATTAAATATGAATTATATTTAACATTATGTCTATAATGTACTAAAGGAAAATGTAGAAGTCAAAAAAAATAAAGAAACTTTGTTAGTTTAAGAAGTGTGAATAAATAAGTGTTTCTAGGATCATGTTCAAAAGGCTTCTAAGGTTATCTTCCTTTGGCAACCATCCCTAACAAGTGTAGTTCATCACTACCATTATGATAAGACCAAGACATGACCCAAAGTGATAATCAAGTTCCTTCTAATCTTGCTTCATTTGACTGTTGTTACTTGCCATTGTTAGCTCAACAATTGCATGTTGGCATGACCTCTAAGTTACTAGTATAAATAACTCAAATCAAACACTAAAGGTTCCTTCAAGAGACATATTCATCATCATCTTAGCTTTACCCCAACAAAATGTGGTTAGCTACATGAATTATTTTTTATCATTCATCTCTACGAAGCATTAGATCTTTATTTATTTGTGGTTTCTTCAAGTCATCTTTAGTTGGTTTTTGTGGCTTTCCTAGAATAGTGATGTAGCAACTTTTTTTATAGGCACATTGTGTTATCTTCTTTACACATGCCCAAACTATCTAAGCCATAATTTTTGTAACTTATTTGAAATAGAATCAACTCCAAGTCTTCTTTCGATATTTGTATTATGTAGTTTATCCCTTCTTGTAACATTTAGTATTCATCTAAGCATTTATATTTCTACCACACTAATTTATTGTTCATGCCTCTTTAGTACTACCAACATTTAGAACCATATAAGATAGCACACGTCATTACTATCCTGTGAAATTTTCATATAAAATACCACTAGCATGTCTTCATTTTGATCATCATGTCTTAGTTTTGTTTCTTATATCTTTATCAATTTCACCATATGATTGAGGGACTTGTTGTCCTTGAATTATTACTTCTATTCCACCACTATCTATGCTATTATTAAAATTGACATATGTTAGACAAGCTCTGATTTAATGGAGAAAGAAACATCTACTTACTTGGAATAACTGGAAGTAGGATATATTTACACAATTAGACAAAATTCAACAAGAACTTGATGTGGTTGGATAGTCTCATGATCTTCAAGATTATGAGTGTCTCTTGCTTGCTTTTGAGGATCTCCAACAACAAGAGTTAGAGTTTTAGAAAAAAAGGACAAAACTAAAATGGTGTCTTTTAGGTGATGTAAGTATAAGGTTTTTCCATCAATATGCGTTAGTGCACCATTTCAAATCACAAATTCTCCAATTGAAAGAAGAGTCTATTACTACCACTTCAAATCAAGATCAAATTTCTGGTATTGTAGTCAATTTTCATCATGTTTATTAAGTAAAGGACTAAATCCTGATATAGAGGCATTAAGGAAGGTCATCAAAGTAGTTGATAGTAATATTACTCCACATGATATTTAATTATTCAATAGAGCTTCAACTTCAGAGGAGGTTTGGGAGATTGTAAAAATCATGTTCAATTATAAGGCACCAGGTTCAAATGGGTTTCTAGTTGAATTTTTAAAAACTTTTTGGTAAATTATTGGTAAAGATATTTGTGATATTATCTTTGAGTTGGAAGAAAAATTGTATTTTGAGAAAATTTAATATTACATGGATCTCTTTATTACCAAAGAAAGCTAAAGCAAGTAATATCAAACTCTATAGACTAATTAGCTTATGCAATACTATTTACATGATCATATCCAAATTTATGGCTAATTGAGTAAGTAAGGTTCTTTAGTGCATTATTGTATTTGAGCAAGCTTGCTTAATTTTTGGTAGATATAATTTGGATCAATTTCTCCTCACTCAAGAAATTCTCCATTTAGCCTATTTCTAGAAGGCACCAAGTATTACTCTTAAATTAGATATAAGAAAGGATTATGACAATATTTCTTGGAATTTTCATGATAAGATGCTTTGCAAATTGGATTTTCTAGAACATTAATTATAAAAATTAGAGCAATGCTATAAAGGTACTAGTTTTTCACTCTTGAGTAATGGGTAGCATACAAGTGATTTCATGGCAAAAAATAGGGTTCATTAGGGAGACTCAATTTCTTCTTATCTATTTATTATGATAATGGAAGGTCTTGGTGCTATCCTCTGAAAATACAAATTACAATAGCTTACCAAAGGCATCACTCCAACCTATGTATTTCCAGATTTCACACATTCCCAATTTATTGATGATACTTTTATTTTTAAAAATTTTGTTTAAAAGGTTCTAAGTTTATCCTTAATAATTATTTTGATTGCCTTCATATTTTTGCTTAGGCATTAGGCTTGCAAATCAATTTTACAAAGACTAGGATTTTCAATTTCGGCATGCCTATTATAGTATTTTAGAAGTTTTGTTTGAAACTAAAATGTAAAGAACATAAATTGCCTACAAAGTATTTGGACCTTCCACTTTTCTTTAGTAGAATGAAAATCAATTTATGGGAAGAAGTCATTGAAAAACTTAATAGAAGAGTGTTAATGTGGAAGGAGAAATTGCTAACATAATTAGAAAGGGTCCAGTTGATTTGTTTTGTATTGAAAGATACCCCTATTTATTATCTCTCTTATTTTAAGCCCTAGAAGCAGTTTTGAATAAATCAGAGAATCTAGAACACCATTTCCTTTGATCTCATATTAAAGAACATAACTTTTGTTTAATAAAATAGAATGATCTTTGTCATCCCATCCAAGAGGGTGAATGGTATTCACAATTTAAGTCATATAAATTTAGCATTGTTAGGGAAGCTTCTATGGAAACTTTACCTAGGTGACAAATCATGGATACAAGTCATGAGAGCTAAGTACCTATATAATAGCATGCTTTTCCATAATGCTGCATCCACTTTTTGTGCTAGTTTGACATGGAGAAATTTTGAAACATGAAAGCCTTAATTTCAATAAACTATTTGGGTTCATGATCAAATAGTACAATGGATGATTCTTGTTAGTATAAGCTTAATGAAGCGTATATGAGTTTAGTGCCAAGAATTAAAGATACAATTAAAGAATCTTGGTGTCATGATGTGATGATATCAAAATGCAAAATTTTTATGTCAAAGTATCTACATGGGAAATTACTTGTGAGCATATTTTTTTTTATAAGGGATTAATTACAAATGATAAGTGTGCACATTATGAAGTTCAAGGAAAAACCATTAATCATTGTTTATTCCATTGTATTGAGGTCTAGTCTTTTTGGAATGAACTTGGGTGCATTAGAGGAGTATGTTGGCTTAGCAGTTCCATTCATGACTTTATTAATCAAATTCTTCAAAGTCAAGAGAAATGGAAGTGATGCCAAAATAAAACTTTTGCTGCTGCTGCATCACATACTATATGTATTTCATGTAATAGGTGGATTTTTCAAGAAAAGATTAACCCTATTGTATTTGCTAAATGCATCATCATTGATTATTTTATTATTATAAGTACCATAACAATGCTCGCCTAGCTTAATACTGCATTTTGTTTTGGGTTGTTCTATTACTAGAATTTATAATCTTTTTCCAATGTGTTTCATGAATAACATTTTATTACCA
The DNA here is from genome assembly GCA_015680685.1 of Gnetum montanum. Taxonomy (NCBI): domain Eukaryota; kingdom Viridiplantae; phylum Streptophyta; class Gnetopsida; order Gnetales; family Gnetaceae; genus Gnetum; species Gnetum montanum. The sequence goes on along the minus strand of MNCI01034498.1, from coordinate 347,303 downwards.
GATGTATCACATCCACCATAGAATCGGGTTTACTTTTTCATAAAAAATATTCATTCCATATATTCTTACTTTTGTTAATTTTTAATCCTTTTGGTTCAAAAGCATGTTTGCACTTCATTTTAAAAGCAATATTTTATAGACCTATATCCTAACTATCAACACAATATCATACACCAAAAAATTTTATCATATATATAATTTTTTAAATTTATCCATAATAATGACAAATAGGTATATGCCAAGTGTAGACCCTTGATGTAGACATATTATGATTAAGATGTTAACAAATTACGTGTTGTGAAAACATGTTATTTGTAAATATTACTAGTACAAAAATAACATAACAAAAATAGGGAAATAAAACTTGCAAAATGGAGTGAGAGAGAAACAAGGGAGATAAATAGAAAAGTAACTTTGCAACTTTTACAACTGATGAATTGTGATTCATCAGGCTGCGATATTGGACCCCCGATATCGAATCCACAATATTGGGTATGCAATATCGCAGCCCGAATAACGATATCGGATACACGATATCATGACTTCTGTGTGAGCCTATAAATACACATGTAGGCGCATGAGAGAAGTCAGTATTTGAAATAGTTAGTTTTTCAGTTAGTAGATAGAAGTTAGTTGATATTTTAGTTCCTCTCAACCCTTTCTCCCAGTGCATGCCCGCAATGTGATGATTGTAATTGTACGACATCCTTTATTCGAGTGTGACATACTTGGACATGCACATGACTGGAAATAAAGATCGAGATTACTTCATCATTGCAGCATTCACTTAGTTTAATTACTTAATTTTTATTGTTATTACACGCGGAATGAGTATGACTTGATCACGAGCATCTAAGTGTGACTACTTGGTATCCCAGTAGCGTACTTGGGCCATGCGCTTAGTAATCCCAATAGTAGTTATACATGATGCCTAAGATGTGTATGGATGATTAACGAATAGATGCTCATGGCACTTCGGCTAGTTTAGATTCTCTCCCCCTATTTCCTATTAGCTTAACTCTCTTCCCCTTTTCCTCTTAGCTTAGTTAAAGTTATTTTCCATTGCCTCCAGGAGTAGCGCTAATTTAGGACCACATCATACACCTCACTTTGGACTAAACCATACGTGACAAAGCAAATACTAGTCCAGGTGGGAAGACAGCAAACTACAATCAACGAGTAACTATCTATATACCACAACTAGTCTGTTTGCGAAGTTTGACCGAATCGTGCATGCAACACTCGTATTCATATGGTTGAGTGTAGGGGTACCTCGCCACTCATCATTGGCACTGTTGTTGGGGAGGGTGCTAGTTATGTAGATTATTTATATCATACAAGATCGTTGTAATGAGTATTAATGATATATCCTTTAGAAAAGAAATTAAATTAAATTAAATTAAGTCACACACCACTCACAACAATGTCTCTTTCACAAGAATTTGACAATGCAACAACTAGTAGGGTAATTCATTGGAGAACCAATGAATTATATGATGAAGAAGATGAAGTTTGGAGTACTCAATCTGATGTAGGGGTTTCCTATGAACATAAACGAAGACAACATCGTCCCAACTCACGAATGCATAACCTACCCAGTGACGATGAACCCCTACTAGTCACTAAGAGCCTAACTCATATACAAGAGGCTATTCAAATATCTCGCAGGCATTGTAAGGAAAGCTGTCTACCCAGGCTTGACTTAAACAACTTTCCTAAGTTTTCAGGAGGCTATGATTTAGATCCGCAATAACATTTGCGAGTTTTCTACGATGCCTGTGCATGGAACAACATTGATAATGGATGGCAAAAACTTAAGCTCTTTCCTATGACACTTGTTGGCCATGCAAAAGTATGGTATAGGTCCTTAAAACCAAAATCAATCCGATGTTGGCCAACAATAGCAGAACTCTTCAACGAAAGATATCAAACCTATGCAAGAGTGTTAGCCTTAAGGAGACAAATCCAAGAATGGAAACAAGCACAACATGAACCCTTGGACATGGCCTTAGAAAGATATCATGCACTATTAAACAACTGCCCAGGTCACGGGTTCTTCAATGAAAGGCTAATGTACCATATCATAGATGGGCTCCATAATGAAACAAGAGAGACCCTAGGGATGTATTCCCAAGGTCAACTATATGAACTACGAACGCACCAATTCCAAGAGCTTATCAAGCACGTAGCAAAAAAAAAAAGGAGAAATGGCTAAATGGGTGAATGTTGAAAAATCTCAATGGGACCAAAATCTCACATCAACAAAGGTCCATAATTTAAAACAGGAGAAATCAGCTCACCTCAAGGAGGTGGAACTATCTTTGCCAACACTACAATCATTGGATGAAGTTGAGGCAAAGATCAATAAGATGATGGAATGGATGCATAAAAAATGCAGAGAATATGCCAACATTATTGGAGGTAGAGTTATGATGAACCAAGAAGTGGGATGAAACACCCTTAGACAATCAGAAAGAAGGGTAGAAGAGAAGAATAACTTAACTGCCAATCATACGTATCAATGCAAAATTTGCCTGTACGATCACCCCAAGGGCCAATGTCCAATCTTGTCACAATTACAAGAGCATTGGGGAAGAGCGTTACATCCAGAGTTTGTATAGAGATACTATGTTCGATCATAGTGGCAACAATCCCAGTCATGGGTAAGGCCACCCCCAAACTAGTTACACCCTTCATAGCATCCGAACCTAAGTGCTTATCAAGTTCAATAGATTGTTTCCCCAACTGGGTCAAGATATTCTATCTCATCACATTATTATTATTCTTCTCAATACTATCAAACCGTATCCTCACCAACAAGACCACCACCTTGGGTACCTTACACTTCTCCTCAATTTCAAAATTCTCATCCTTCATCTCCTTCTACATCACCACCATCTGTGCCTGAAGGATTTGCACCATAGCAGCAACCCATGAATATTACTTGTGCTTCTGCTGACAACAGCAGTGGGAACTCTCCTCAACATTGAAGAAACCCCTTCTTTCAGCATGACCATAAGAAGGGACAACACAATTCTTCATCCTCCAACTCAACACAAGTCCAACACTGTGGTGCATCTTCCCCTTCAACCCCAACCCCTCATGTTACCTTATCAAGGCCACCACTCAATACTCCAACAACTATGTGGCCTAATGAATATAGCCACATGGGGAGACATGTTGATCCTTACATACCATCTTATGGCCGCAAGTACCATAGTGGGTCAACTCCTTATAAATTAACCACATCTTATAACTTTCTCCACTATGTCAACTCTAATCAAGTGTGTGAACCCCAATGGGGTAAGTATGACTGGGTCCCAATATTTCCAACATGCAAGGATCCCAACCTTTCATTATTAATCCTGGCTACGCTCAAACATTTAGTTATGGGGGGTATCCTCCATTCTAACAAGCAGGATTAATCAATATTTTTCCTTTTATTTAATTTTACAATTTTTTGATTTCCAATTTTTCATTTTTCAATTTATTGTTTTATCTTTTTTCCTTTTTTTCTTTTTATCTTTGATGAGTGGCGAGGTACCCCTACACTCAACCATACGAATATGAGAGTTACACGCGTGATCCATTCGAACTCCACAGATGGACTAGTTGTGGCATCTAGACAATTATCCTTAGGTCGCAATTCGTCATCTTTCCACTTGGACTAGTGTTAACTTTGTCACGTATGGTTTAGTCCAAAATGAGGTGTATGATGTGTTTCTATGCTAATGCTACTCCTGAAGGTAATGGAAGATAATATTAACTAAGCTAAGGGAGAAGGGTGAGAGAGAATCTAAGCTAGCCTAAGTACAATGAGCATCCGTTCCTCAAACATCCATACACAGCTTGGACTTCGTGCACAACTACCCTTGGGATTACCAAGTGCAGATCCTAGGTACGCTACTGGGTTACCAAGTAGTCACACTTAAATGCTCATAATCGGGTCATACTTATTCCGCGTTTAACAAGAGTTTAGGGTGAGAATCTATTAACTAAGAAAGCAGTAAATAACAATTAATTAAATAATTAAGCTAAGTGAATGCTGCAATGATGAAGTAATCTCGATCTTTATTTCTGGTCATGTGCGTGTCTAAGTACGTCACACTCGAATAAGGATGCTGTACAATTACAATCACCACACTATGGGCATACAATGGGAGGAAAAGGGTTGAGAGAGAAAATGAAAACTAAAATCAAAACTAACTCTAAAATTGACTTACTAATGCCTATCAGAACTGCCTACCTCTTATTTATAGATGAGGAGACATGTTGCGATATCGCGGTTGACAAATTATGACTCATCAGTCTTTTTGTCTTTTTATGAGTAATCTCATCTACAAATAAAGCATTCATGTGACTCATTGGTCAAGGTGTTGTTCTATGCTATCAAGTCTTGGGTAACTAATTATTTGGACAGCAAGCCCACAACATCCACTCACTCATTCTATTAATAAGAGGTTCTACTTTGGGTACGATGATATTCTTAACATCATTAAAACTTAAAAGTAATTTTTGTGTTATTGTGCCCAGAGTGAAGAAGGATGGACTAAGCAAGAATGACCAGGGTGTGACATCAAGGGGACTTGTGGATTCTCTTTGGTAACATCTATAGAAGTTATCATGTAGCTTGGTTGTACCAAGATCCTTGTAGATCTAATGAAAAATGGGAGTAAGAGTAATCAAAAGGCACTCAACCAAAAAAAATAATGCTATTCTAGGGGGTCCCACTGGAAAGACATGTACCCATGCCTAAAGGTAGGTGGCTTCTCTAGAATAAGCACTTCATCAAAAAAAACGAGTGCCACAAAGCAAAATCACTCCTCCCTTGAACAAAACGCCAAGTGATTGTGCGCATTGTTGACATGATGCTCTCATGGTTGTCTATCATTGAGATGACATAATGCAATGTCACTGATCAGAGGAATGAACTTGGTCTTGATTTTGGAGTGACGGGCTAATGACACACTAATCATGCCTTACACGTAGGATTCATTATGCCATGAGTCAGTTACCTCGTGTTCCAATCTCTGCAATCCCTTCTATGATTCATCTCACCTCGCTGTTCATGTAGTTGTGACTCGTGACTTGGATAGCATGGGATTCATATCTCATCTTGGTGCTATCTACATGTGTGTGTTTTGTGAAATCAGTGTGGATTACATTTAACCCTTCTAGTGCCTACAGACATTTTAAGGTGTGGTTATGCAAGGGCATTATAGGTTGGAACTTGCTTTGGGAAGGACCCACTTGCGTAAATCTTGTAATTTGCACTCGTAACACATCTCCCACACATCATCTTATACCCTCCAAGTATTACCAACATTCTTCTTTCCCTTATCATCCTTCTGGTTCAAATGTTCCTATGTATAAACCAATGTTCTTTTTCCTCATACTCTTCATGGGTTTCATTGCCAAATTTTACACCACTATTCTTTTTATGCCTTCCAACCTGATCATTCTTACCTTGGACCCTTTACATTAACCTAAAGTCCTCAATTTATACCTTGGAATTTTCAAAATTTATCAATTTTTCCAAGTACCCTATTTTCGATAGGTTGCGATATTGGGTCCTTGCTAGTGGGTATGCGATATCGTGTCCTTAAAATCTATATATATGGGCCCCCCCAATGAATGTCAACATCATTTACAACTTTTTGTGTGGGGGAATTTTTCAAATTTTCTTCTACAACTTGCAACCTACGCAACTCTTAATCTATTAGCCATAACTTGCTCGCTAATGCTTCGATTTGCATTTCGTTCGAAGCTATTTGAACTCGAAGTGTTCAACTTAGTCATGGGAGAGGGGTACATGCTAAATTCTGCATAAATTTTTTGAAATTCATCATTACCCAAAGGACACTATCAAGGGTAATTAGTTATAAAAATAATAAACATGTGCCAAAAACAATTTCATCTCCTTATCTATACCAAGAAATTAAACTTTGAAGCCACCTAAGCAAAGTGGGCCAAATATTAAAACCTTTTGGGGACATTTCCATAAAATTTCTACCTTTAAATCACATGGAATAAAAAAAATCATTAAGGTAAGGAGTAAGGTATAACTTAACTTTGGTAAGCAACCTTACTAATGATTGGTCCCGTGTGATTATAGATGGCCCCAAAGCATGGACAATAAGAAGGTTCCTCTCAAGGTGCATCTAAGAAACCCAGGAGAGGTAGAGGACAGGTGTCTACTGAACAATGTGTAGAGCAAGAGGCACAATCATTTAGTATCCATCGAGAGACTCCTGCTACTGTAAAATCAGGACAATTAGATGGTGGAGCTGTTGCAGTGCCTGAATAGGGACAACACCTCACGTTGTCCCCAGAGTGTGTTTAGGCCATCCGTGAAAGGTCCACATCAACTACAATGATCGTGGAATTGAACTTCGAACCCTTCACAGAATTCACTCCTGAGGCTGTCAGGGACCAACTCAAAGGGTCCCCATTATGGCCTATCCTCTCCAAAAGTGGTGCTTGGTACTTGGGAGAAACGTACTAGTTTTGGCACAATAAGAAAGAAGGCACCACAGTTGACATTTGTGGTGTGTCTGTCGATTTTTCCGTTAAGGCCATTTCAGAAGTGTTAAACCTTCTGAATATAGGGTCGAAGGTTGCTCACCTATCCACTCGCTCCGATGTTGATGCGTGAAAGGTTTGGTTGGATAGGGCGTATGGTAAGGAAGATAAGATATATGGAGAATTAATGTTGGAAGAGAGAATCTACTTCAAGATTGGTACTTATCACATCTTGCCCACAAAAGGATTAAACGTGATTTCAACATATGGGGCAAGAGGAAGTGCGATATAGATGGGAAAGGTTAATGCTAACCTACCTCATCTATATCTCATAGAGATCTTAAGGCGGTTCGAAGAATGTAAGATAGGGAAGTTCATATTGCCCTTCCCTTGTCTCATTAGGAATCTGTGCAAGCATGCTGGTATTATGGGGTACACCAATGACATCCCTAGAAGAGCCCAAAATGCCTCATTCGCTAAATTTTTGAAGCCACTAGCTCTAAGGAAAAATGCTGGTGAGACATTGGCGCCAGAGCCAAACCAAGAGTAAGAACAAATGGTGGGACCCACTATAAGTCAAATTGCAAGGCCTAGCCAACTTCCAAGCATAGGGCCTAGTTGACAACAAGAAGTAGGGTCTAGCACAAGCCAGCATGATCAAACATTTCCACCGCTGCAGGATTACCAACTGTCAATGAGCCATCTTAGGGCCATTACTGAGATGGTCAGTTGGGGGAGTCGTTATGATGTTAATCTCTTCCATGTCATCGACGATACTGTACAACCCACTATCTCTATAGATCATGCACGGGGTGAGGTGTCCATTCAAACAGGAGAAGGGGAGACTTAGTGGTCACAACAGATTTTAGAGAATGCTGCATCCTTTCATGTGCAACTCAACAGTGGTGAAAGGGCCACAATGGTGGTCATGTAGCACCAAGATGCAGCAAGAGCCATAGAAGTGGTCACAGACCACATTAAAGAATCCTTCAACGTCCCTGTTGTGCCACCGGTAGACTTCACGGGAGCACATGATGCTCAAACATTGGTCGGTCCCTCGATGACTTTTTCGGAGCATGAAGATGTGCTTGATCGATTGCTATAAATAGGACAAGTAATTATGTCCTTGTTTAACATCCCACAAGATGTCATGGTAACATAGTCAGACCTCATCTCTACCAAGGGAAAGTTGGTCATGGCAGAGATCAGGGCCGATCACGCAGAAGCAGAGTTAGCAAAACTTTAAGAGAGGCTCATAACCTTGCAAGCTGCACAGTAGGACCCCTCTCAATTTGTTCCTATAGACCAACTAGACACCTTCAGGACCAAGCAACTCAATAAATTGTTGGCAGACAATAAAAGAGTGGCGAAGGAGAAAGAGAAGTCTGACTGGGATGCCTCCAAGGCACAAGCGCAAACTTACACATATGCTAAGGCACTTAGAGCATTACAAGAGGAGAATAAATAGATCGCTAATGATAATCTTCGGTTGGCCGCTATGGAGAAATAGAAAAATGTTCTCAAAGAAAACTTTCAGCAGCTATGAGAACAATTGATCAGGGTAAATCAAGATATGAACCATTTGGCCAGAGAAAATCGAACCCTCTCAATGGAGGAGGTATGTGCAATTCGTCAGAAGATGACCATCAAAATGAGCACGTGGCAAAACAAGGCCAAGTGGCATGAAAATTTAAAGGAGCATTTCTAAGACCAGGTAGGGATGTATAAGAAAATCATTGAGAAGGAGATCCATATGGCCAAGGCCCACATCAACACTTTCAGTGCTCAACACACTTATTAGCGTGCCATATTGGACACATATGCATTTTTCCACCAGGCGGAACTTAAAAGTTGAGACTTGTAGATTAAAAATCTTACAAGGTACATGGAATTGGCAAACTGATAGTATGCCAATCTAGCTATGTTGACAACAGGGTGCCTGAGGACAGAGCTCGAGGGGCAGGTATCTACCACCTACGCCAAATATGAAGAAGAATTTGTGGAGCACAAGAAAATGTTGCAAAAGCTAGAAGTCGCAAATTCTGAACTAGAGGTGGTTAAAGTAAGCTACCAAGGATAAAAAGATGTCACAGCAAACTTGGCTCGATGACTTACAGATTTTTAGGAGTACAGGGACAAAGCCAGAGCCTACGAGGAGGAACGACGGTTGTTTGCAGCCTAGTATGTCAAAGCAAACAAAATGTTTTCACAACTACCATGCCCATGGAAGGTGCTGACTCCATCAAACATCAAAACATCAGCATGGATGGCACAGGATCCCCAAACAAAAGAGGAAAAGCTCCAGGCACTAGTTCAACATCATCAAATTCCAAAACTTGGAGCACAAGACAAGGGGAAGCAACCCATGGAGGAGCCACCGGCACCTAGAATCACATGAGTTCCACAAAATTTTATAATTTTTTGATTTTGCTTTTTTTGTGTGTTGTGTCCCAATTTTGTTCTATTGAGTTCTCCACTATGGGATGAATAAATTCCCCATCAGTCAATAATCCCATACCTATCCACCATGTAATTAATGGGGCTTGTTCTCATTTTGACTTGAGGACGAGTTTTCATTCAGTCGTGGGGATATGATGAATCATGATTCATCAGGTTGCAATATTGGACCCCCGATATCGGATCCACGATATCGGGTACGCGATATCATAGCCCAAATAATGATATCGGATACATGATATCATGACTCCTATGTGAGCCTATAAATACACATGTAGGCACATGAGAGAAGTCAGTTTTTGAAATAGTTAGTTTTTCAATCAATAGATAGAAGTTCATTTTTTAGTTCCTCTCAACCCTTTCTCCTAGTGCATGCCTGCAATGTGATGATTGTAATTGTACGACATCCTTTATTTGAGTGTGATGTACTTGGACACGCACATGACTAAAAATAAAGATCAATATTACTTCATCATTTAGCATTCACTTAGTTAAATTACTTAATTGTTATTTTTATTAAACACGGAATGAGTACGACTTGATCACGAGCATCTAAGTGTGACTACTTGGTATCCCAGTAGCATACCTAGGCCATGCGCTTGGTAATCCCAGTAGTAGTTATAAATGAGGCTTAAGATGTGTACAGATGATTAAGGAGCGGATGCTCATCGCACTTAGGCTAGTTTAGATTCTCTCCCCCTATCTCCTATTAGCTTAACACTCTCTCCCTTTTCCTCTTAGCTTAGTTAAAGTTATTTTCCATTACCTCTAGGAGTAGCACTAGTTTAGGACCACATCATACACCTCACTCTAGACTAAACCATACATGACAAAGCAAATACTAGTACAAGTGGAAAGACAGCAAACTGCGATCAGCGAGTAACTATCTAGATACCACAACTAGTTCGTCTATGAAGTTCAATCAGATCGTGCTTGAAATGCTCATATTCGTATGGTTGAGTGTAGGGGTTCAAAACTCCAAAGATACACATTGATGTTTACAAAGATCACAAGTTAGTTGCTTTCACATAGTAACCCTTACCCAAGAGACCACATACTCTCAACTCACTCGTCATAACCAATCCAAGATGGATTTAAATAGCTAGGGTTAAAATAATGGAAACAACTAATAATTAACTCAAACATGTCTTCACTTTTTCTTTTACAACAAGTTTTAGATGTCTTAATTCTTCTTTTCATATTTTAGAAAATTCTAAAACTAAACAAGACAAAAGTGAAGTTCAACACAAATTAAGTATGGATTTTGTCTTCACATCTCTAACATAAGAAACTAGTTTCCACAAGTTATTCTAATTTTAGTGGTAGGTCCTTCATACATGTCATGAATCGCTTTAATATATTTATTAATAATGTTTTTTCTTTGCAAGGTCCATAAAATAATATCTCTAGGAACTTTATCATATGATTTTTCTAGATCAATCAAGATCATATATAGATTTTCTTTATGTTTTCTAAGTTTATCCATTAATTATTATATAAAAAATAGCCTTTATAGTAGATTTCCATGGCATAAATCTAAATTGATTTTCTAATATGTTTGATTCAAGTCTGAGATGCTAGTCTACAACTCTCTCCCAAAGCTTTATAGTATGACTCATTAGTTTGATCTCTCTATAGTGTGTACAATTTTGCATATCTCCTTTATCTTTGTAGATAGGAACAACTATGCTTTTTCTCTAATTATTGGACATTTCTCCATCCTTCAATATTTTGTTAAATAATTATGTTTTCCAATAAACTCTTGTATTTTCCACGCTTTTATAGGAATGTTATTTGATTCAATAGTTTTTCCTTCATCTTTGATAAGGTTGTCTTCATTTCAAGGAAGGAAAGTTCACTAACCAAACCAAAATCTGGTTCTTGTTCTTGGATGTGTTCCTTAGAAATTCTTCATTTAATAACTTTTGAAAATACCTTTTCCACCCACCTAAAATTTTATTATCTTTTAGCAAAATTCTTTCATATACCTCTTTGATGCATTTGATGCATTTGACATGATTTATGTCTTTACATTTCTTGTTTCTAATTTTTGCTAATTTATAAATATATTTTTCTCTTTTGTTCCTAATTTTTCATAAAAGTTTTCTAAGGCCTAATGTTTGGCTTTGGTTACTATTACTGTTATCTTCTCTCTCTTTTTCCACTTTATATAATAGCCTATTTTCTTAGTTTCTGTTTTGTTGCCATTCCTTAGAGCATTTTTTCTTGTTATGGATAGCATGTTACAATTCATCACTCCACCACTATGTATCCTTTAGGATGTATTTTTTGCCATTTTTTCACTCAAAATGCTCTTTCCAATTTTCTGAATGCAACTTTCCATTTTGACCCAAATTAAATTCATAGAGTAAACCCAAGTCTAAGTGCCTTCTTGAAGCAATTATTCTCTAAATAATATCATGTTTTCTTCCTTCAAATTTCACCATTTTATACATTTAGTTCCTTTTCTCATGCTACCTTTGATGCTATGTATAGCTAAAGTCTATGACCATTAGTCAATGCTAAGTTGCAAGACACTCTCTAGCTATAACCTTATAGTCTTTGCACATGGCACAATCTCTTTTGCATATCAAGACATAATCAATTTGTGTTTTCTCTATATCACTTTTATATGTAATTAAATGTTTTTTTCTCTTCTGAAAATAGGTATTTACAATTGCAAGATCTTAAACACTTGCAAATTACAATAGTAAATCTCTCATATCATTGTGCTTTCCAAATCCATGTTCTCTATGAATTCTATTATATCTCATTTTCATAGATCCAACATGACCATTAAAATCCTGTTTAATGAATATGATTTCTTATTGGGAAATTTCTTGAAGCTTCTTGCTTGATGGAGTATTCTAGTCCAATTTGTAGAGCATAAATGCTAATAATGTTAATAATCTCATTTCCAAGTACACGTTGATGCCCATGATTTAATTACCATAGCGCTATACTTGTACCACTTTATCTTTGAAAGATTGATCAACGATGATGTCCACTCCATTTCAGTGATTTTCTTTTTCTAAGTAGAAGAGTTTGGAACCCTCATCTAAATCTTTAGTTTTCTCCCCTTTCTAACTTGTTTCATGGATGTATACAATGCTAATTCTTTAGCTTTTTATGGCCTTCATAATTTCAAATGTTTGTTTACTAAGGGCATCAATGTTCCATGTTGTCATTTAAAATTTTTTCCAATGAAATTGCTTCTTTACTTACACTTGTCCTTGATGTAAGAACCTTTGTCTACTTTTCATAGTGTTCAAGAGACAATGTTGTTTATCATTTTTGAAGGGCATCCTAACAAGACCTTACCTATTTTCCATAGGAACTAGGCCTTGTGACTACTGTGTATTGCATCTAGGGAATATCATAGCATCTACAAAATCGAAAAAGGAACTCATCTATGAGATTTGACATGGTTCTATAGCCATTTGCCAACCTAGCACTAACATTTTTCTTTTCATATTCGGACTTGGGACATACATTGGTGGAGCTTTAAGAGACACATTTGTAATTACAATTTATCATTCAATGAAGGATCATTAAATAATAATTGCAACATTTTTTACAAAAAGACACCATTCGAGAACGAGACTGGACATGTTTAAGATTTTTTATGCAATAGAGAGTGATTACTAAAAAAAAAAGAATCATAAATGATTTGCATATACTTATTTCAAACTTTTATATAACTTACAATTTTATATGAATACTTAGTTTAGGCTAAGAGTAACTAGAGATTCAATAATGAAGCATTAATCTAGTGGTAAGACATTTGATTTGAACATTTCAAGTTACAAGTTTTGATTTGAATAGGTAACACTGAGTTATAAAAATTCTACTTAATTGACTTAGAAAAAATCATGTTCCCAAAAAGATTGATGAAAAACTAAAAAGATTTTGAAGCTTATGCAATGCATTAGTTCCTAATCCATTATTAAAGTAGTAGGCCAACATTAAGACTTTGATTAAATATCATAATCTTATAAGTTTCAAAGAACCATGTGCATATGTAAGATACCACATATGTGAGACACAACTAACCATAATGATATGGCAACACAACTAACTATAATTGATGCCTAAATCAATATCCTTAAAAGTAGTGGTTATGACGATTTTTTAACTTTGTATATAAATGTGGACAGGGTACTTGCTTGCATTGGTGCAATATTCATTTACTTGAAGCAACGAGCCTGCACTTCCCACTCAAAAATATCTTATTTTGCCACTTATGCATTACCTCAACCTATTGGCTGCCAAAAAGGGCCCATCAGTGTTCACATATATCTACCTCTCCAAACACAATACCTTGAATACTGATGATTCAAATATTCACTACCTCTCCAAACACAATACCTTGAATACCAATGATTCAAATGTTCACATCCAATTCAACAGCAACATGATCAATTTATAGTTAAATCTCATCATTAGAAGATGAACAACATGACCTATCCTTGGAATCAACTCTTGTAGCTGCACACAAAACTTTGTATAAGCTAGTTTTACTATATCATTGTTGTTGGTATGACAATATTTTGAAGATGCCTTCAAACCAAATAATTATGAGCCAATCTTGTATTTTATATGATTAATTGGTTCAATTGACCCTGGCATTTGGAGACAAAATTTCAGTTTAAAAACATGAACATAAAAATGAATGAGCAAAATATAATACAGTGCATTCTCCTCAGCCCTGAATTTTTTTTATTTAAGTTACAAATTAGTGTCATAGTTAAGTGTATTGCATAGTTAAAAGTTTAAAACAAAGTCTTTATAAAACATGGTTATTTTACAGACAGCCGAGGAGTGTATCTAGAGTTGTTGAACACTGACATTGCCAATACCTTCGTAGACTTTAGGAAGCCAACGTAAATAAGATCTGATCCGCCAGATGTGAGATTGGTTTTGAATAGTCAGCATAAGCGTTTAACAATTAGCAATTATAATTAGAAAAAATTAACAATTATAACTGTGAAAGGAAGATGTGTACCTCCCTTTTACTTTACGTAGCAGGTAACAATGGTTAACAAAGTGTAAATTCCTGAACGAACTATTTAAGGGCCCCATGTTCCGATCGGTAACCATAGTAATAGGAAGCACACGGTAGAAGACCTTCTATAATTCCAAGTCGCAAAATAAAGATTTGGTTCATGAGAAAACTGGACTATAAGCGCCAGAAAGTTTGTATTCAACATTCATGAATGAATCTGTTAACTGGGATCACAGAAATCCCTTGTTTAAGAAACAGAGAAACCAATCATAAACAAAATAATTTTAGGCAGCTGCAAGGAAAGAATGGGGAATGCTGCCTTTAAGTGGTTGAACATCTTCCCCAAAATAATAAAAGTAATTAAAGAAGCTTAAAATTTTCTGGTGTGGTTTTTGACAAACGAATGGATTAAGCCAAGAAGCCCAATTTCTGTCCATTCTTCTTTGTCAGAAGAATAAGCCCCTGCCTCTGTTTGGAATCAGCACCAATGTAATTGCAAAAATCCGTAATGACCTGAACAAAGCCAACAAATTAATAAATTATGGTTAATGAATGACATATGCAATTATGCATTCAGGAGAAAAAATTGCATGCCTGCTAAAAAGAGAAGATTTAAATAGAATACCTGTGAATGAAGAGCAATAGCTTTGCCTCTGAGCTGATTGAAGCGTTTTTTGCCTATGACGTTTCGCAGCACAACCACAGTTGGAGCAAATATACCCTCATCCCCATCCTTATTCTCTTTCTTCTTCTTCATTGTATTAGGACGATCAGTAGCGTTGTTGTCATTAGACTGAGCTCTGAGACACACCACGGCGGAATTTCTGTTGACAGGAAACCTCACAATCCCGTTCTTGTTGTTGTTGGGGGTCTTCGCAAAACTGTCACCGCTTGCAAAGCCAGATCTGCTTTGCAGAACCAAGGATTGTTTATGGAAAGCAGGGGCAGATATTGTGGAAGACACTGCTAATAATGCCATTTTTTAACGGTTTTCTGTCTAGCAGAGATTTACAGACGCAGAGAGCAAAGAAAGAGAACTTAGGGAGAAAGCTTAGGGGAGAGGAATCTTGAGATTCAAGGAATCTGAGTCGAATTGAGTTGAATGAAGTGTTGTGTTTAGTGTAGGCACATATATATAAGTGCAGGCGGAGGAGGCCATTTCAGAGGATTTGATTGCTTCTCGTGTGTGTGCATGTGTGTTTTTGTGGCTCACTGTGAACCGTCCGCTGTGGTCAGCTTTGGCTGCTATTTTAAGTTTTAATGGCGGAATGCCCGCGTTTCCTGCAACCCCCTCCTCCTCAAAGTTGTCGTTGGAAGACAAAGCTTCCGCACTTTTCTGGAATGTTCCATATGATTTTAACAAGTTTCAAAGGCTTGGTTGCTATTTCATAACGCAGGCACAAATAGATTTTTTGCCTTGACCACGATGGAGCATGGATACCACAAACTGTCCTGCTGCTGCTGGTTTTTCTGGTCTACTGTGTTTTAAAAATTAGAGATAAATATGTACATGCAAGCGTCTAGCACCACAGGAGTACCCAGCATTGGTGGACGGAGTAAATAAAAAGCACGTGTAATGGAAATGGACGCTGACTTAGCAGCAGGGATACTCAGGTTCACATTTCTTTCCATTCAAAGTTTGGCTGCAAAACTGTCAAACAGATCCCGGATCCTGCATGCTGTCTTCCTCCATTGGCGATCTTTATGTTATTGCCAAGACTCAATTTCTTGTTCACGGACTGTAGTCATGACAGGAGATATCTTCCATATAACATTAAAGAGTTTTTTTCTAAATTGTTTCTCTGTTTCTTTCTCATAGCTTCTTAATGTGATATCTCTCAACTTCAACAATCATGGTAGCTTACTGGAAGTATCTCCTATTTTTCTCCCTTATAGCATTTTCAAAAACTTTCCCCTTAATGTATTGACTTACTTTTATGCTTT
Source organism: Gnetum montanum (assembly GCA_015680685.1). Classification (NCBI taxonomy): domain Eukaryota; kingdom Viridiplantae; phylum Streptophyta; class Gnetopsida; order Gnetales; family Gnetaceae; genus Gnetum; species Gnetum montanum. The sequence goes on along the minus strand of MNCI01034498.1, from coordinate 331,375 downwards.
TATGAAAATATTGAATTTATTAAGGAGTTGAAAGTTAGAGAAGATTTGGTGGATTCCTAACATTATCATATACCGTTTTTTTATTTTTTATTTTTTACAAATTCAATTTTGTTTCTCAAACAACAAAAAGAAATTTCACTACAAAGTCACCCCATAAGTCAAGGAAAATATAGCACTTGACAAATGGACTCTTATAGCAACTAAGCAAGTTATACATTCCCAACATGGTACTTAGAAGACTTAGTTTGATGAAGATTGTGTGTAGGGTACATAGAATAGTAAGCATGTAAATAAGAGTCATAAACAAAGTTTAGTTAAGTTATATAAATGCTTGATTAGAACCAAGAGGAGGAAATTTATCAGGGAGTAGCAAGAATATTTTGCTTACACCATTAAAAAAGGAGCCTAGGCAATTTTGTCAATGTTTTCATCATAAAGCCTCTTCATCATTTCATTTTTCTTG
>MNCI01034498.1:314453-330737 GCA_015680685.1 Gnetum montanum | reverse complement strand
AAGCATATGATTTAGTGGTTCATACAAATCTATGGTTGAGCTTGCATAAACTTCGCCTCCCTTGAGATTTAATTGCAACAACTCAAAGATTGTATGAGGAAGTGATTATTGAAATTATAGACCACAATTCAAAGAAAAAGTTTCAATTCTAGAGAAAAATTGAAGTTAAGTAAGGTTATCCACTTTCTCCAACTCTCCTTGGTATCTTTATTGATAAAATGTAGGAATAGTTATGTAATAGTCAAGATAGCCATATTATCAAAATTGGATCCTAAGTAGTGAATCTTCTTTTGTATGTAGATGATGCTGCCTTGATCTCTATTATTGCAAAAGGAATGTAGAATATGTTGCAAATTTTAGAAAATTATTTTCATTGATTTGGTCTTCAAGTGTACATGGATAAAACTAAATTGATGATCTAAGTTACAAGAAATACCTATTATAACTTCCACTTTAGAAGTACCAATGTGTAAATAGTAGATTCTTTTAGATTTTTGGGTCTCATTTATATGAACATGCAACAAAATCCTAACCATATTTGCCACCTAGTTAGGTATAAGGTTTTAACACAAATGTGATCTAATGTAGAAGGTAAGAAACAATTTTATTTAAGTCACATTAAATCTAATAAACCAGATACAAAAGCTCACTATCTTTCAACTACTATTCTAATCAAGTATCAAAATGCTATCAGCAAGCTTTGCTTCAATTCACATCATCTTAAAATTGAAAGTGGAAGATGGATTTAACTTTCTTGAGAAGAGAGAATCTATAGGTTGTGTAGGTTAGGAGCCCTTGAAGATGAGTTACATGTATTTCTTTTTTGTGCTATGACTACCCATTTGGAACAACATTATAATGTTATAGCAAAAAAAAAAAAACTTGTATAATTTGTTTTTGTTGCCTCCATTGGTGCTTGATCAATTTGTAGAGTCTATCTTTATTTTTTATGAAAATGTAATATTTGTCCAATAGATCCTATGCATCTTTGGACTTAATAAAACTTCAATTTTTATTTTTATTTCAATTTAAATAACAATCCTTTTCAAATAGAAATCTTTCAGCATAGTAATCTTTTTCAATAGTAAACATTTAGCAATCTATGTTTCATATGAGATCATAGTTAATGTTTTTTTCTCTTGTTGTATTTCTTTAATTCTTTTTATAATAAAGTTTAATGTAGTTTTGAAGTTTGACACACTCACTCAATATCTCATCTAATTAACATTTATGAATAGTTGGTTGATGATACAATAGAGGGTAATAATACTAAGGTTCATGATAACTAGGACTAGTAAGATAAACAAATTATTGCCAATAACCAACATAAAAATTTGGTTAATAATAAGGATATTGTTTCCTAGGTGCTAACATGCTTCATGATTATGGGTTTTGCCACCACTACTAATGCATGTAGCCCTAAGCCCCACTCCATAGAGAAGGGTAGTGATTTGAGCATCAGAGCCAAAGCTCTACCACAAATCTACATATCCTTAAGATGCAATACATAAGGAATTAGGTATAACACCTTGTGTTTCTAACCCCTAATTTATGTTTATTTATCTTTCATTAACTTATATTTTGACTTCCATGATGTCTTTTATTATAATATTTGAGATTCTTAAGGATTTGATCTCATAATCTATTCATAAGTAGTTTAATTATGGCTAATATTTGTAGAACTTGGATTCTTTAATAAATATTTTATTTTAGCTTTCTTTTAATAAATTATGAATGCTTTTGATAAATATTCTTGTCTTAATTCTTATTTTTGGAAACTCTTATTTTTTGGTGTTTTCTTGCAAAAACAAGTTGATAGGATGGTGGCACATGTTGTCAATTGACACACAAATATTTTGAAAAAAAAAATTATTGTCTTTTTCCTAAAAACTTGCTCAAATTTTATTCTATTTCTTATTCAATTGGACTTAGACGTTTTAGGATCTAGCTTTTCTAATTATCGTGGAATTTATTGAATTAATGTTCTATTGTGAATCATTGTTTCTAAATTGGTTTGGAAACTCTAGGATTGTGTATATAGCTAGGGTTATGTGATACTCTTTTACTATTTACAATTGATATCTCTCATTCATGATTCCTAATATTGCTTTGACACTCTAGCATATTTGATCTTGTTGTTATAGGTCTCTTGAATTGCAAAGGTAGAACAATCTATTCCAAGCTCTAGTATCTTGTTGTGCCTCAAATTACTCTATCTTGTCGATTATGATTCTATGTTTATATAATCCTCATGATGATGTAATCTTGTAATTATGTTTATAATGTTGGTTTCACCTTTGTAATAACCTCTAATTTTCCTTTTGTTGTTCTAGCACATTTTCGATAACATTTCTCATCACCGTGACTCATGTTGAAGGTGTGAGTAGTGACAATGGGTTGTGGTGAGGTCATGGACCCTAACCATGATTAAACCATGAATTGTGGCTTTTCAGAAACTTGTAACCTGAGCTAAGGTGTACATTTTTCAAGTTGTGGTATTCACCAGGACTCATGGTGAGTTTGTGGTCTAGACCATGATTTGACCATGAGTCATGGTTAAGCGATTTTATTGAGCAGTGAGTGACATAATTCATGGTGGCATCGTGGCTTCAACCATGACCTGACCACGACTCATGGCTTATCTCTTGTATCAAACCACATGTAACACCTTTAGTAATTATCTATAAAATTCTATAAATAACTAATAGAGATATTATGGAACCCTAAGGATTTAACCTTGATTTACTAATTCAAAAGGAAGCCATAAAACGAATAAAAATTATTAATTATAAGCGTAAAAATAGAAAAGCAATACAAGACACTCATGGTTGGGTCTTGACAATATCCTAACTACTAACATTCTCAATGACCAAGGCACATGTATCATTGAAAGGATAAGTCTTGACTATGCCTCATTGCACACCACTAAACTCAACTACTTAGTGCCATGGTGTTGGTTAAATCTATAACCCCACGTGAACTTACAAATTAAAATCCAAAGCAGGAAATCCATCCAACAACCTTTGTTCTCGTGGGGTGGATCCCACTAAAGAACACTTTACTATTGCATGCACATTAGGGCATCTAAAAGATTCACGACTCCTACTACCAACTGTGTAAAATCAATAAAAAAATATTATTATTTTATTCCAAATATCCAAAAGGTGCCCAAAATGACCAAAAATCCATAAAAGCTCAAATTTGACAAAATTTTTGTAAATGCATGTCATGAGTAGGTCCCAAATATTCATAAAATATCTAGGGGCAAGTTGGGCATAATTTCCGCAACTTTCAAAACTCACCAAAGGATAAAAAATTATATGAATAGGATTAAAATATTGTTTTTCAAAAAAAAAACCTGAAATTACAAATATCTAACAGAATCTGGACATATTAATTAAAATCGTAGAAGAATAATAGAGGACTAGAAAGCAGAGAGAACAACAGATAGAAAATTCACAACAATATGGGGTAACCATGTTAAAGAAAAATAAAATAAACTTCCTTACTTGTGTTGCCATACCTCCCAGAACATTCTTACTGTCTTCCTAACTCTCTCAATTTGTCTATGCTTCACTTAATTCATCACATCTGAAATATTTCTAGCAACTATGATGAGATATATCTAGGGCCACTACCTATTTATAAGGAGAAAACTTAAAGAAATCATGCTCAAATTGACTTCAAAACAACAAAGAAAAGAAAAAAATGTCTTCAAGAAAAAACCATGTCCAACATGGTTTTGCAAAAATGATGGTCAAGGAAAAACAGGCAACCGAAAACAAGTGACAAAGAGGCAATGGAGAAAAATGCTTTGCAAAAGTAAAGAAGATAAAATGCATATATGATATGCATATGTCTTATGCATATATTTCATATGTGTTTTTTCTTTTTGCATCATGCATGTAACGTGCTTTCAAAAATGGCATTGACTTTTTTTTGTAACTTTGATTTTTAATTTTAATTTAATTTTTTTTAAAATCATTTCTATAAGTTTATTTACAATTTTTCTTCCTTCTCTAATATCCTCACACACAAACACTTATAACATGCATACGGAGACTCCAAATCAAATTCTATTTAAACCTACAAGATCCTTATAAAGTGCTCTACCTAATCGTATGTTGAAATTTTGTCTAGGCTTTAGGTATCATAGTTGCCTAGTTCAAATGCCAAAACTTTTATGGTATTTTAACAAATTAGAAAAATGTGATATCTTGAAAATCATAACTCTAATTCTAGTGAACCAAGGGTCAAAATCTATGTTTTTAAACATTCTAAACACATTGGCAAGGTTAGATTTTGGGTTGGAGATCATCCTAAGGTACTTCCTTAACAAAGCTAATTTATGTAATATTTAATTATAATTAAAAATGAACTCCTAATCCCAGTTTAATGACAAAAATTAACAAGAAATATGTTTTGGGTAGGGTAAGGGTTCAAAATTGCTCCATGAATAGAGTATTATATAATCACATGTGCATAATATAATATAAAAATGCATGATTCAATGTGCATAATAAAGATTGAATATGCATAACTAAATGTGCATAAAGAATAAAATATGCATAATCAAATACTTGTAAAGGCATGATAATTGACAAAAGCAATACTTCCTAGGGTAATTGAATTTTAATATTTAATCATAAAATATTAAGAAGATCTATGATTAAGCTAAAATAGTACTAAAACAAAGGATAGAAAATCTTAGTAAAATACCCTAACAAGTAGATTGCATTCAGTTATGTAGGAAGCTAACAACAACAACAATAATAATTATCTAATATATTGATACACTTTTAACAAATTAAAGAATTAATTATATGCATTAAATTAAATAATAAAATTTATGCAAATATTTGGGTTGTGACACCATAAGGCATGGTCAAGTTATGGTCCACTCATGGTCCTTAGATTTTGACTATAGTGTGTTATTTTTGCATCCTTCAAACTTTTCATGACCTCTGGTACTCGATTCATGCACTCTCTTGCACTTCAACTACTTGTATATAGATTACTATGATCAATGGATAAGCATCATGAGGAATCTAGGTTGGGCTCTAGTATTTGACCTTAAATCGCCTTTGATTGAACCTTAGGTTGCTTGGTATGTATGTCAATGAGTAGGCATTATGGAGGATAGAGTTAGTTGTCATACTTGATCCATGTCGCATATGATTTGTACACAAGTTGTGATAGTGGGAAAGCATTGTGGGGGAATTGATTTGCCAATAGTGCTTACTCATGTCACTTGTGATTGTTAATGAGGTGAATTCTTTGGAATCATGGTTTAGAATTATAAGGATAGGTAAACCATAAGGATTGTTTCTAGAATTGACTTCATCCAAGACTAGATGAGGCTTAGTTAAGGACTACTAACAACTTTCATGATAGATGAGATCTTTTTGGACCAACTAGTCTTTAAAGATGGTTAATTTCTAGGACAATCTTGGTTAATCTGTTTTCATGACATTTTGTGAGACATCATGGTCTTTAATATTGATTATGGATTCTAATCTCATGGATGTTGAGATGGTATTTTATGTATAGCATGTGGCTCCATCCTATAGGTTGGTTTAGGTGCACCAAGGTGATTGGTGCTACGAAAAGCTTTATGACCTTTCCTACATGTTTCTATGCAGATTTAGGAGGTAGAATCTAGGAGCTTGGTGGTCATTGGAGCATGATCAATTGAATTTTTTCCCTTTGTTTTTAGTTGTGGTTTTATTTGAGATTCATGTATTGGTGAATATGGTGTAACAATGGATGTTATTACTTTCTTATGAGATTATCATTTATGTTATGATATATGAGATTTGGTTTATGATTTATGAGATTTATTTATAGGGCTTGGATGTGGATTTTCTATTTATACCATGAACTTTTGTGTTTAAGTTTTATAATGCTTATCATATTTTCTTTCTTAAGGTATAAGCATTATGATGTTACATACACTAAGCATTGAGATTTGCGTAATTTAATTATAGATATTTCTAAGTTTAAGATGTGATATTAGGGTATGTAGTTCCCTATAATGGTTAAGATAACATAGAACCTATAAGAATCTTCATACTCATTTTGAGCCTATTTTGAAAGGGAAGCCACCTTTGGATCACCAACAAACCACACGTTATCATGTATACATGGTTAAAGGTAAAGGTAAAGTATCTACATGGTTAAAAGGTCAAGGTCCAGGTACACAATTTGATTTGATTTGATGGTTGGTTCTTTGTTTCAGTGTTGGGTCCATCCCTCGGTCCGCCTGCGTTTGCGTTTCCGGGAATATTCCTTCCTTCAGAAAAGTCTAGTGATGTTTTATGTATGAAATCAAGGATGGTGTCACGTGCCACATTACACTTTCCATGACATTAGCGGTGTAAATTGTTTTCCAGATATCCGAGGATTTCATCCACACTTCCAACTCTGACGTTTCAAATTAAATAAACTTTGGCATGCTAAAGTCAACAAGACCGTCGAACTTGATATTCAGCCCCGTACATATTAGTTTAAAATTTTTTTGTTGACTGAATTCAAAATGAAGAGATAGAATATGATATGATATTTTCTTAAGTAAGAAGATAATGTAAATATTAAAGTTATTTGTTGGTTTATATCTATGTTAATTTTTTTGAATCATTATTGGATAAATACTTTTTTTTTGTTGTTTGGGGTTTCTTTCTGCTTCTTTGCTTTTGTACTATAAATCTGATTTTTTAAATGTATTTAATTTTTGGGGTCCAACTCCCTTATTATTAGATAAATACTAAAAAAAGTGACGATCCAAACCCATGATAAAGACTTAACAAATCATCAATATTTCAAAAACTTTGGAAGGATGTGGAACAGAACAAACTATTTCTATCTAAATAATATCAAAGGAGGCTTTAATTCAAAGTCAAACTATTTACTAGTTACCATTCTTCATCATTTGCAATGCACAATTAAGAGAATTTGAAAGGGATTTCATAAAAAACAAACTATTTCTCTGTTGCTATTCTTCATCATTTCCAATAAACAATTAGCGATTTCATCATCTAAGAGTTGAAAAGCCATATGGCTTAGAATCCCTTAGTACAAATACTATTTACACTTAATATATAGTTTAATTACAACTTTATAACTTAATATTTTTAATTAGAATTGAATCCTAATCAAGAGTCTTAGAGCTAGGCTAATGCCTCATTGTTAATAATATTTTTAAAATTCATAGTGTGTTACAAAAGGTTTTATAAATGTAATAAAATTTCAATTTTATGATTTAAAAAAATAACACTTAATTAAGAAAAAGCAAGATATGCATCTCCTTTAAAATTTAAATAGCTTCTAACAATGATTATAATAGGATTAGTAACCATGGTGAACAGAGGTAGAAGGTAGAAGACCTTGCAAAATTCCAAGTTCCTAGTTACATTGTTATGTTTGATATTAATTTGCAATAATGATACCTTGCAGAATTCCAAGTTCTTAGTTTTGATATTAATTTGCAATAATGATTTAATAATTTATGCTCGACATTGAGTAATGAATTTGTCAACTCGGACCAGAGAAAACCCAAACCAATTACAAATATAAAACAGAAAAATTAAGCGGACTAACAAAAGTGTCCACCTCTGTCTCGGTAGCCGAAGGAAATTAAAGACTGGGTAATACTTGCCGTGTAAGCGTTTGAACATCTTCCACGGTAATAAAAGTAATCAAAGAAGCGTAAAATTTTCAGGTGGTGTTGTTTTTGGAGCAACATAGTAAGCTAATTAAGCCAAGAAGCCCAATTTCTCTCCATCTTTTTTTGGCCAGACGGATGAGCCCCTGCCTTTTTTTAGAATCAGCCCCAATGTAATTGCAAAGTCCGTAATGACCTGAACAAAACCAACAAATTGTACATGTGGATATGATTATTATCATTGAGTAATGACATAAGCAAATTAGAGAGAAAACTGCGTGCTATGCCTGCTATTAACAAGAAAAGACAGGCTGATTATATACTTGCGAGTGGAGAGCAATAGCTTTGCCTCTGAGCTGATTGAAGCGTTTTTTGCCAATAATGTTTCTCAGCACAACCACAGCTGGAGCAAATACACCCTCATCCCTGTGTTTTTTATTTTCATTGTATCATGATCAGAAGCAGTAGTGCTATCACTTGACTGAGCTCTGAGACATGTCAGTGTGGGATTTCTTTTTACAAGAAACCTCAAAACCCGGTTGTCTTTGCAAAACTGTTACGGCTTGCAAATCCAGATTGTCTGGAGAAAGCAAGAGTGGATGTTGAGGTTGATGTTAATACTAATGCCATTTTCCCCCATGGACTGGAGAGATTTACAGACACACAAAGAGTAAAGAAAACTTAGGCCAGAGGAATGTGCTCATAATTCAAGGAATCTGAGATGAGATGAATCGCTTGAATGAATAAGGACTAGGAGCGGCCCAGGCCCAGGCTGTTTCCCTTGATTTGATTGAAGAGGGTTTACAGGTGGCTCATCATCAACCATGAACTGTGATCAGCGTTAGACTAAAATTTGTACAGGAACAACTCAATCAATGGATGGATGGATACTCTTGTTTTAAATTTTAATGGCCGGCCACAATTCTTGCCGCTTCCCTGGTCAGCATTGTCGGAAGACAAAGCTTCTATACTTGTATTGTATGCTTAATGGGAAAAGTTTTGGTTTCAAAAACTCACGTTACAGATTCCATTTCACCGATCTCCACAAAAATTCTATAAAGGAAATTTGGAATTTGGCTTAAAAGATAGCAATTGTGAATACAAATTCAACTTCAAACTTGGTAGGTTTCTTTCATCATTTGTGTTCGTCCGTTTGCGGGAATGTTCCATCCTCCGTCAAGAATCTTGGAGCATACGTTTGGCTTGATGTGCAGGTTTTAGACCTTGGCAACAATCTTCTAACATATTTTTGGCTTGACTTGGTAGGTAGTCTCACGTGCTAAATCATATCTTCTACGACAGCGGTGTAGATTTTTGCCCTTTCGTGGTGGAGGAGGCGTCAATACCACAACTGTCCTTTTGCTGCAAACGTTGCAAGTTCAAAATAAAATGAGAGAAAAATACGTATCTGCAAGTGGCTGAGACCACAAAAGTACCCCGCGTTTCACGCCAGAGCCAGCAAGCACGGCTAATAAATAGCCAGCAATCCCATGTAAATGGCCGGTTACTTGGCAAACATTCAAGCTGACATATAAAATTTGCATATATAGTGTTCATTACCCTTGCAGCGTTACCCTCTTGCTGCATACAAGGGGTATCAATAGGCTACCCTTACCCTCTTGGTGCAAATAAGGGGTATTAATATGCTACCTTGCCTTGTTTCATCTTTGGTGTTTGTCAACTTCCCCTTTTCTTTTCTTGACTTATGTTGATTTCACTTCATTCTCAGCATTTTCATGGGCAAGTCTACTCAAACAAATTAAAAAAAAAAATAGTAACATAGATTAAATTCCTAGTTAGGAAAAACCCTCTTTGTTCTTTCATTGCATTTATCGCAATGCATAAAATCCATTGCATAATTAAAACAATGAAGAGTCACTTGAGGAAGTACTTAATTTAAAAATCTATATTTAGAGATATACAAAATAGGTTCCACTTGTAAACCATCAAAAAAAGTCTTCTTTGCTCCTTCATTGCTTTCATTGCCATACATAAAATCCTTTGCATAGCCAAAGCAACGAAAAGTCAATTGAGGAAGTACTCAATCCAAACATCTATTTTTAGAGATATACAAAACACGTCCTACTTGCAAGCTATCAATTTCAAGAGGTTCTTGGCATAAATTACAAAATTTGAACTCATCAAGGCATTGGAGACTAAATACAAATCATAGTTAAATTATTAAATTTTGGCTTTAAAAGAATAGTTATAGCAACAATGGAAATTTTTAATTTTATAGATTCTAAATTTTAATTTGAATTAAAGTTTTGTGATAAGTTTCTTTCATTATTCTTCATAAATACTATCAATACACAATGTATTAAATTTTAAAAATTAACATTAAAAATAATATTTTATCACCATTTTATGTCCAATATAATTTAGAATTGACTCCAATATTAACTTGTGATAAATCATAGATTCTACATGTGCAAATTTTATAATAACTAGTTCTTAGCTCCATTTAGATGTACTATAGTATTTGCAACACTAGCTTCAATGTATGAACCCATTTATGATCGAAGTAAGGTGGTAAGAACATTTTTTGGGAATACAAAATGCAAATTTTTGCATCGTACTATGTAAATACTGCTCCTCGATTGGTAAGAAATCCACATAGAAATGATGAGAATGTAGCTCGATTGGTTAAGAAATCCACATAGAAATGATGAGAATGTAGTGGGACCAATATAGCTCACGAACAATAAAGAGAAGCTAACAAACATGCAAGGTAAGTCTATGTATTAATACCCCTTGTTAGCACCCAAAGAGAAACTCCCTAACTTACAACATTCCTACAAGTAGTATATGGATAGTAGATAGATGCTAAATCTCTTTATCTTCTATTGAAATCTTCATATTATTACCTAGACTCAATGTCTAGTATGGAAGTGGAGGAAGTCATAACCATAGATATCTTTGAGATAACAATAAATATATTTTGTTTATTATTTTGCTATTTCTTTTCCATGCTTTCTTTAAACATATGCATCTTAGATTTGTGATTCTAGACAAAATTTTTGTAGTAATGTGTAATGTCATTATGTTTTTCTTTCCATCACGGGCATAGTGTGGAAATGCATTATGTTTATTAAACATGCATTGCTAAAATTTTCCATCCTATATTCATCCTTTCTTTTTTAAAATTTTGGGTAATTCCATGCCTAATGACTAGAGATGACTATGGTGTGCTGAGTCTAACAAATGAAGCAACAACTTTGATGAGTCACCAAATAAGTGACTTGATATCAGACCCACGATATTGGACCCTTGATATTGGATATGTGATATCGGATGGGCCAAAAGACATCAGACACGCGATGTCAGAGCCTATCTCGTTGGCTATAAATAAGAAACAAGGGTGCTTGGTCTTGGGAAGTAATTTTTTAGTCCTTTAGTCGAACTCTTGTAGTTTTTCCCTTCCAGAGTTAGAATTATTTTTGAGTGCCCGCAATAGGAGTCATAGAGTCAACGGATCTTTATTCGAGCATTGTGTACCTGAGCACACCTTGTGTCCGGAAATAAAACAAACTTTGTTATAAACCTTGCAACATTCAGAATAGCTTAATTATTGCATTTAATGTTATTTATTATTATTTGATGCTTTCAATAATTAATTAATGTTATTTCCATATAATTATTAATCATCAATTATCAATGAATTAACACACTTAGCAAGACCACTTTGAGCATACGTGGAACACTTGGTAACCTAGTAATGACTAGCATTTGGTAATCCCAGTAATGTTACATTGGTTTAGGATATGTCTGGAGAGTGGGAACATATGCTGGTGTTAGGATTTGATTCACATTAGAGTTACAAAAACCCATTAGTTAATTAAATATTTTCATTGCACACACTTAGGAGACCAGGATAGAAAATATAAAAAAAACATAAAAATCATATACCTCAAGTTTACTTAACCATACAATTGTGCCTTACAAGTAAGCTTGGGAAGATAACGACTGCATAACTCATCCTTGTTTTGCATAGGTGCATAAGCACTTAATCCTCAGAGTTCGACCAGATCATGTGTGAACGCTCGTATTTGTATGGTTGAGCTTAGGGGTACCTTATTGCTCATCATTGGTGTTGTTGCTGGGGATTTTGTTGTTTGTGGGCTGATTAGAACTTAGGAAATCCTTCCATCGTTGGAACAAACCCTTAAAGTTAGCTATCCTACAATCACCGGAAAAGAGTACCACACATTGAGTAATCAATCATGTTTCCTTCTTCTTATGAGAGTGCTTCACCAACTAGGTCTGATACCATGAACAATCGGAGGCAAAGTGCACATGATGATTCATCGGTGCCCCAACAATTTCGCATGGTATATGCTCATCTTGATGAGTATGTACTAGACTTTACCTTTATCCTCCACCAGGATGAACAGCTGCGATGGTGTGATTTAGAAGGTAACATAGTGCTACCTCCCGATCACTCAATCCCAAGCATGCTTCTTCATGCTCTCACACGAATTGGTATGCAGCACTTACAGTCAAAGTATGTTGTGCATGAAAAAGACTTGAGAAAGTATTGACCCATAGAGGCACAACACCAGAGGGATCTACAACAGGAGAGACATTATGAATTCATAAAAGGGAAGTGGTCTTAGGATGTCCTGTATGTCCTAAGTGAAAATGACAGTGGTGAACCTATCTTGAGAGGTTTTCCACAAAATGATATTCCTCTCTTTGACTTCGGTCAAGGAGCTGAGTACCAGAATCTTTACTCAACTATTTATGATCTAGGTTCTAGTACCAATGGACACAAAGGGTCTAGAAAAGGAATACAAATGCATGCAATGATGGACATTCCGATCGTAATTGCGACCAATGCTACGACCATCGAAGAGAAGGTGACATGCACTGTCATGGTGCCAGTCCTCCTTCCTCTTCACCTTCATCATCTTCTTTCCCCTCTCCTTCAAGATCTAAACGCAGTCGTAGAGGGCGAGACCATGAGGATAATGGTAGGCCAAATAGAAATCATCGACAAAACAGTAGAGAAGGGGACAAGGGCATTCCAGAGAGACACATCACGAAAGAAGGGAGAATAGGAAACAACATAGGCATCATAGACACCATATGTAGCATGATCACGATGAACCCCTACTCGCCACCTGAAGTATGTTAAATATAATAAAGGCTATTAGGATCCCAACAAGGCACCAGAAAGATAGTAGGATCAAAAGACTAGACATGAATAACATCCCACAATTTGAAGGGGGATACAATGTTGATCCTCAAAACCATTTACAAGCATCCCACAACACATGTGCCTTGAAGAATATAGAAAACGAATGGCAAAAGCTAAGGTTGTTTTCACGAACATTGATCAATGAAGCAGAAAGTTGGTACTGGTCCTTAGAACCAGAATCCATTCGTTGATGGAGTACCATGTTGGAGCTATTCAACGATAAGTATCAAATGTACTCCTGAGTGTCCAACTTGCGTAAGCAAATCCAAGGATAGAAACAAGGAGGACATGAACCCTTGGATGCTACCATGGGTTGATATTATTCATTATTACATTGTTGCCCTAACCATGGTTACTCACAAAAGGAACAACTACGCCATCTCATAGATGGGCTTAGGTACAAAATGTGAAGAACCCTTGAAACTTATGTCCAAGAAAGGCTATTTGAGCTCAGAGCCTATCAAATACAAAGATTAATGGAGCAAGTTGCCAAGGAGGAAGGTGAGTTGAGGAAAAGAGAAAGTGTGGAGGAGTACAATAGAGATCCTTCCCTCCAAAAGAAGGAAATTAGATTTTGTGAAGATGATGAAGAGTCATCACTTGAAGAGATGGTGAATAGAAAGACTTTGCCCATTTAAAAATTTGCATCAAAAGTATTGGCAAAGGTGGATCAAATGTGGAACTCCCTAGATGACAAATTTCAAACTGTCCTAAAAATAGTAAGGGAGTCTAGAGAACAAAGTAGTAACCAAGAGAAAAGGAAACAGAAAGAAGTTAAGTATGCATGTAACAAGGGTAAGGGCAAGGTTGCCGTCATTGAAGAGGTTGTGGATTCAAACACAGACAATCATGGCGAATGTGAGATATGCCAATATGACCATCCTAAAGGATGTTGCCCAGTAGTGTTACATCTGTAAGAGTCTAGGGTGTATGCACTAAACCCATAGTTAAACAGATGACAAACACCCAAAAAGTTATCTTATCCTCAAGGTAACCCAAGGCAGTTCTACCAGCCCTTGACATATTATTCGAGTGGAGCTCCACCACAACCGAATGAACAGTATCAATAGTGGCAACACCCATAATCATGGGGAATGCCACTACCACATCAACAGTACCCTTACTATCAACCTGACCCATTTGGGTATTACGTTCAGTAGCTAATCTCTCCACGTAACTCTACTAGTCATGTTGTTCTTTAGCCTTACTACCAGACCCCTGAGTACTATAGAACTTCTTCTTCTAGGACTGTTGCCCCACATACATACTATCCTTCTCATTTGTTTGCATCTCTTCCACTCTCAACTCCATTACCACTTGCTCCAACTATGCAGGGCGAGCTTCCTACCTAGCCGTAGCAACGTAACGCTACAAGGGCTGTCAATCTTCAACCTACTATTGGTTCAAACAACCAATTAAAGAAGAGACCTTTCTTTAGAACCAATAATCCAACCAAGTTCTGACAACCACAAGCAGCTAATTATCCAAACGCCTCATCATCGTTTGAATCTTTGGAGCTTCCTTCGAACCAAAAACTGCACTCAACACATACTGTCATGTTAACCCACACCATCACTAATTAGATTAAAGCTAACCACCTTCCTAGGAAACTCTTTGATCCTAGAAGTCCTCTTATTTATTTGCAAATAGTTGGAAATGAGCCTTGCAAAGCTCTTTTGGATTCAGGTTTAGGTTTAGGTTTTGATCTCCCAAGAGATGTATAAAGCTAGGAACCTACCTTCCCTAAAGAAGAGTAACATTCATTTAGAGTTGGTCGACTAGTCCATCATTGTTCCATTGGGACTAGTGGAGGACATTGTCATCACTATTTATGGATGGTCGCATCTAGCTAATTTCCTAGTGATCCAAGTTAACCACTGCAAGGGGGACTTCCCAATCATTATGGGAAGAGCATGGCTAAGTATGATTGATGCGCGCCTAGGAATACATGATCTTTCCCTAGAGATATCAAAAGAAAATGCATTTGGGAGGATCGAGAAGAAGAAAGTTCCATGCATCGCATACAGTGACACAAGGTGCAACTGTGTGCAGAAGTCTTGGTTTGTACAACGCTTAACCTTGCCTGCATGCAACTAATGTGCACAAGTAATTGATATACAAAGATGCCTATATGCAGCAGCCATAAGATAAGAAGACACCCAGTGGCTGATGGCTGACCTAGAAAGCAATTCAACTTGATGTATGAAACCAACTAATAGCTTGACTTGTGCCTATATCGATAGCATAGATGCATTAGAGCAAGTCCATTGCCAACTTCAAAGTACTGACATCGAAAATATTAACTAGGGAAAGTTGGAAATCCCTGACAAGTTTAAGCAAGAGCCCCTTGAATTAAAATCATTGCCCACCGGTATGGAGTATGCATTTCTCAAGAATGGAAAACCAATAATCATTAATGCTAAGCTCACTCCTCAACAAAAAGAAAGATTACTAAAGATGGTAAATAAATGGTCAAAAGCCTTTGCTTGGTCATATCCTGAATTAACTAGAATAGATCCTAGGATATATCAACATAGAATTTACACTGACCCGTCTATGAAGCCTCAATGACAACTGCAAAGATGACTGAACCCAAAGCTTAAGCAAGTAGTTAAGGAAGAAATTGAATAACTTCTAAAGGTCAGGTTCATCTACCCCATTGCTGACAGTGAATGGGTTAGTCCATTAGTCATTGTGCCTAAAAAAGGTGGTACATGGAGGGTGTGTATAGACTTTAGGCTATTAAACATGGCAACATTTAAAGATCATTTTCCATTACCATTCGTTGACCAAGTCTTAGATACCATTGCAGGGCATTTTTATTATAGTTTTCTGGATGGTTACAGTGGGTACAATCAAATCCAAATAGCATTAGAAGACCAAGCCAAAACTACATTCACAAGTCCTTGGGGGAAACTTACATATAGGTAAATGTCGTTTGGCTTGTACAATTCTCCAACAATGTTTCAATGTTTAGTTCTCAGTATATTTCAGCAACAAATAGAGAATGGCATGGAGGTTTCTATGGATGATTTCTCCACCTATGGAGTGAACTTTGAACAAGCATTAGACCAATTAGAGAAAGTACTGAAATGATGTGTTGAAATCAACCTAAGGCTCAATTAGCAGAAAAGCCACTTAATGGTCCAAAAGGGCATTGTATTAGGGTATAAAATTTCACAAACAGGGATAGAGGTAGATTATGAAAAAAATTAAAGTCATCCAAGGAATCACTCATCAACCTGAAACTATAAAAGATGTCTGATCATTCCTTGGATATACTGGGTATTATAGACGCTTCATCGAGAACTTTTTGAAGATTGTGAAATTGTTGGTAGAAATAACAAAAAAGGATGTATCCTTTGAATAGACTAAGGAATGTGAGTTAGCTTTCCAAACCTCGAAGGAGAAGCTCATATAAATA
>MNCI01034498.1:297860-314315 GCA_015680685.1 Gnetum montanum | reverse complement strand
TTCCTTATGAATAAACCAACGGTGAGCCCTCACATCATATGATGACTTGTGATCTTGCAAGAGTTCGATCTCATGATAGTAGATCATAGAGGCACCGAGAATGTTGTTGTTGATCATTTATCTTGGTTGCGATGGAACAACAAAGAGGACGAATACCCAATTTCTGACTGCTTCCCTGATGAACTCCTCTTTGTAGGTGTAATAAACAATCAATCACCCACAAATACAAATTGGTATAGTAGCATTCTTACTTATCTTCTCACACAAGAAACACCACAACCGCTAGACGTTAAAAAGAAACAACAATTTCTCCACCGAGTGAAACATTTCATGGATGATGAGTGGTGAGGTACCCTTACACTCAACCATACGAATACGAGCGTTTCACATGCGATCCGGTCGAACTCCAAGGACTAAGTGCTTACACGCCTTAATGGAACACTTAAGGTTAATCAATCGCTGTCTTCCCAAACTTACATGTATTGTCACGATTATATGGTTAAGTAAGCTTGAGGTATGTGATTTTTATATCTTTTATCTTTTTAATGTCTTATGCTAATAGGGGAAGGTGAAGAGAACTAAGTGACTAACTTTCATTAACTATTTACTAACTAAGTTCTAATTGTCCTAACACCAGTATCCGTTCCCACTTTCCGCACACATCTTGAACCAGTGTAATGCTACTGGGATTACCAAATGCTACTCATTACTGGCTTACCAAGCGCTACACACATGCTTGAAGCGGGCGTACTGAGTGTACTTAACTAGGAGAGTCAAGGGTTAAGAGAGATTAATTAACTAGGAAAGCATTTAAACATTCAACAATAATTAATTATTATTTAGCTGCAAGGTTTATCACAAAGTTCATCTTTATTTCCGTACAAAGTTTAAATGCTTGAACGTTGTCTTGGCTTGATCTTCTAGGGTTGGTGAACGTTGTCTTGGCTTGATCTTCTAGAGCTATCTGTATTTGGTTGTATCCACTATAGCCATCCAGAAAACTATAATAGCGATGCCCTACTATGGTGTCTAAGACTTGGTCAACGAATGGCAATAGAAAGTGATCCTTAAATGTTGCCATGTTCAGCAGCCTAAAATCTATGCACACCCTCCATTTACCTCCCTTTTTAGGCACAATCACCAAAGGGCTAACCCATTCGCTATCAGCAATGGGATATATGAACCCAGTCTTAAGAAGCTGTTCTATTTCTTCTTTTACTATTTGCTTCAATTTTGGGTTTAATCGCCTTTGCGGTTGTTTTTGAGGTTTCATGGAGGGGTCAGTGTAAATCCTATGCTGGCATATCCTAGGATCTATTCCAGTTAACTCGGGGTATGATAAGGCAAAGGCTTTTGACCACTTGTTTATCACTTTCAGTAATCTTTCTTTTTGTTTGGGAACAAGTCTTGCATTGATGATCACCGATTTTCCATTTTCGAGGGTCATATACTCTAGACCGATGGACAATGGTTTCAAATCCAGGGGCTCTTGTTTAAATCTCTTAGGAATTTCCGACTTCCCCCAGTTGATGTTTTCAAGGTTAAGGCTTGGAAGTTGGCAATAAACTTTATCAGCCATCAGCCACTGGGTGTCTTCTTATCGTGTGGTTGCTGCATATAGGCACTTTTGTATATTAATGTCTTGTGCACACCAATTGCATGCAGGCAATGCTAAACTTTGCATAACCCATGATCTCTGCACACAATTGCACCTTGTGTCACTGTATGCGATGCATGGAACTTTCTTCTTCTCGATCTTTCCAAAAGTGTTCTTCTTAGATATTTCCAGGGAAAGATCATGGATTCCTAAGCGTGCATCTATAGTGTTTAGCCATGCTCTTCCCATTATTATTGGGAAGTCCCCTTTACCGTTGTTCACTTGTATTACTAGGAAATCAGCTGGATACGACCACCCACACACAGTGGTAACGATGTCCTCCACCAATCTGAAGGGGACAGTGATGGACTGGTCAGCCAACTCAAGTTGAATATTACTCTTCCTTAATGGAGGCAGGTTCAGGCTTTGTACATCTCTTGTGATATTAAGTTGACTCCAGAACCTGAGTCCAGAAGAACTTTACATGGTTCATTCCAAGCTACTTGGGGATAGATTAGAGGGATTCCAAGATCAGAGAATTTCCTGGGAAGGTGGTCCACCTTAATCCATTCAGTAACAACATGTGTTAACATAACCGTATGAGTTGAGCTCAGTGTTTGGTTTGAAGGAAGCCCTGAAGCCTTAATTGAAGGGGAGGCATTTAGAGGTTCAACCGCTTGTGGTTGTGAGGGCTTGGTTGGACTGTTGGTTCTAAAGAAAGATCTTCTCTTCATACGATTGTCAAAATCAGCAGTGGGTTGAAGATTCATAGCCCTCGTAGTATTGTGTTGCTGCGGTTGAGTGGGAAGTTCCCCTTGCATCGCTGGAGCGGGTGGTAATGAAGTTATCGGTGTGAGAGTTGCATATGGATTTGGAGGGTGGTATGTTTGTCTGTTATCTCCCCTAGGGGAAGGAGTCCTATAATAATCCCAAGTTTGATAGTGATGTTGTGGTGTCACGTGACCAACAGAGTCATGTGGAGAGATTGGATGCTACCCGTAGTAGCCATATGGATTCGGTTGCCGGTAGGGGTATTGTTGCCTTGGTGGTGGCATCACCCATAACTGTGGGTATTTCCACTGTTGATGTTGTTCAACAGGTTGTGGTGGAGTTCCACTTGGATAATATGTTGAAGGTTAGTGGAACTGACTTGGGTTACCTTGGGGATATGGTAACCGTTGGGGTGCTTACCGTTTATTAAGTCATGCGTTGAGTGCATACACCCCAAACTCTTGTAAATGTGAGATCATTGGGCAACATCCCTTAGGATGGTCATATTGGCATATCTCACATCTACCATCACTGTCCATTTCTGAATCCACAACCTCTTCGGTGATGGCCATTTTGCCCTTACCTTTGTTACGTGCATTGTCCACTTCTCTCTTTTTCTTTTTGTTATAGTCACTACCTCGCTCCCTAGACTCCTCTACAATTTTAAGAACAGTTTCAAATCTACAATCTAGGGAGTCCCACATTTGGTCTACCTTTGTCGACACTTCTGTTGTTAATTTTTGAAGTGGAAAATTTTTCCTATTCACCATCTCTTCGAGTGGTGACTCTTTCTCCTCTTCATAAAATCTCACTCCCCTTTTTTGGAGAGAAGGATCTCGATTGTATTCTTTGGCACTTTCTCTCTTACGTAGCTCCCCTTATTCCTTGGCTACTTGCTCTAGCAATCTATGAACCTGATGAGACCTAAGCTTTGATAATCTCCCTTGGGCATACATTCCAAGGGTTCTCCTTGTTTCATGCCTAAGTCCATCCACGAGATGGCCCAATTGATCCCGCTACAAAGATGTAACAGTGCGTAATAGCGGCCCATGGCAGCATCCAAGGGTTCATGATTTCCTTGCTTCCATCCTTGGATTTGTTTTCGCAAGTTAGACACTTGGGAGTACGTTTGATACTTATCATTAAATAGTTCTAACATCGTACTCCACCTCCGAATGGATTCTGGTTCTAAGGACCGGTACCAACTTTCTGCTTCTTTCACTAGTCTCCTTGGGAACAACTTCAGTTTTTGCCATTCGTTCTCGATGTTCTGCAAGGCACACGCATCGTGGAATGCTTGTAAGTGGTTTTGAGGATCAGCATTGTATCCCCCTTCAAATCGTGGGATATTGTTCATGTCTAACCTCTTGATCCTACTATCCTTTTGGTGCCTTGTTGGAACTCTTACGGCCTCCGTGATATCTAACATGCTTCTAGTTGCGAGTAGGGGTTCTTCGTGGTCATCTTGTTCATAGCGTCTATGATGTCTATGCGGTTCCCTACTCTTCCTTCTTCTATGTCATGATTCCCTAGAGTGCCCTCGTCCTTGTTCTCGATTGTCTCATCCATGTTTTTCACTTTGTCTTCCTTTATCCTCACGGTTAGTTTCCTTATGACTGTGTCCCGACACCGAAGGAGAGGGTGAATGTGATGATGAAGGTGAAGAAGAAGGAGAACCACTGTCATGATGGTGTTTTCTACCTTCTCTTCAATGGTCTTGGCCTTGATCGTGATTACTATCAGAACATCCACCCTTATCGTGTGTTTGTGTTCCCTCGTTGAACACTTTGTGTTCGTGGGGATCAGAACCAGGGTTGTGAACTGCGGAGTGGAGGTTCTAATACACCACCTCCTGACCATCGTTAGGAGGGGGAACATCATTTGGGGGGAAACCTATTGAAATCGGTTCGTCATCCCCAATTTCTCTTAAAACATGTGGGGCATTATGGGGCCATTTACCCTTCAAGGACGCATGGTAACTCTCCTATCGCAAGTCCCATTGATGTTGCGCTTCTGTGGGATGATAGTCCCTTGTGTCATGATCATATGCAACATATTCTGCATATAAAAGCGGCATGCCTATTCGTGTGAGAGCATGAAGGAGCATGTTGGGAATTGATCGGTCTGGAGGCAACACTATGTTACACTCCAAGTCTCTCCAACGCAGTTGTTCATCTTGGTGGAGGATAAAGGTGAAATTGGGTACATACTCATCGTGATGAGTATACACTACCTGAAATTGTTGAGGAATTGGTGAATCTTGGTTACGTGTATGATGCCGCCGACTGTCTCTTATGTTAGTCCTAAGCGGTGAAGTGCTCTTGTGCGAAGAAGAAGACATTTTCGCCTTGTTCAGTGTGCGATTTACCGTTGTCTTATCTTTCCTTTGATCAACCCTAAGGGTTCATTCTAACGTCCCAATGATATGGATGATTTCCTATGTTCTACGTAGCGCACAAACAACTAAGTCCCCGACAATGGTGCCAATGATGAGAAGTGAGGTACCCCTATGCTCAACCATACGAATACAAGCGTTTCACGCACGATTCGGTCGAATTCCAAGGACTAAGTGCCTATGCGTCTTTGTGGAACAAGGACGGGTTGGTTGATCGTTGTCTTCCCAAACTTACTTGTATGTCATGATTGTATGGTTAAGTAAGCTTGAAGCATATGATTTTTATCGCTTTTATGTTTTTATGTCCTTCTGCTAATAAGGGAGGAGAGAGAGAGATAACTAAGTGACTAATTTAACTTAACTACTGATTAACTAGGCTTTAAACTAATCTTAACACTAGTATCCGTTCTCACTTGCCGTACACATCCTGAACCAGCGCAACACTATTGGGATTACCAAATGCTAATCGTTACTGGGTTACCAAGTGTTACACGCATGCTCGAAGTGATCGTACTATGTGTGCTAATAACAGAAATGTAAAGTGCATAAAATAAAATAATAAAATAAATGTAGAAGAAAATAAAATAAAGGAAATTAGTAAAAAAACAAATCTCAAGTGCTGCAAGGATGAATCCAAGAGCTCGTCTTTATTGTTGTACACAAGGTGTGCTCAAGTACACAATGCTTGAATAAAGATCCGTCCACACTTAGACCTCCTGCTGTGGGTACTTGGCTAGAGTTTCGCTACTTGACTCCTAAAAGACTTCCTCCTCTGAATTCTTCTTCTATTCTTCTTCTTCTTGACTTCCCCCTATTGTGTGTTTGGGCACTGTATTTATAGGCTTGGGAGCAACTACTCTAATAATTACAAAAACTGCTACTCTAATTTTACAGAAACTGCCCCTCTAATGCTCGAATAAAGATCCATCCACACTTAGACCTCCTGTTGCGGGCACTTGGCTAGAGTTTCGCTACTTGACTCCTAAAAGACTTCCTCCTCTGAATTCTTCTTCTTTTCTTCTTCTTTTTGACTTCCCCCTATTGTGTGGCTGGGCACTGTATTTATAGGCTTAGGAGCAACTACTCTAATAATTACAAAAACTGCCACTCTAATTTTAGATATACTGCCTCTCTAATTCTAGAGAGAAACTGCCACTCTAATTTTAGAGAAACTGCCCCTTTAATAATAACCACTCTAATAATTATAGTAACTGCTCTAATAATAACCACTCTAATAATTAGAGTACCCGCCCTAATCATAACCACTCTAATTATTAGAGTAACCGCTATCATCAAGTTCCCACTCAAAAATATCTTATTTTGCCACTTATGCATTACCTTAACATATTGGCTGCCAAAAAGGGCCCATCAGTGTTCACATATATCTACCTCTCCAAACACAATACCTTGAATACCAATTATTCAAATATTCACTACCTCTCCAAACACAATACCTTGAATACCAATGATTCAAATGTTCACATTCAATTCAACTACAACATTATCAATTTATAGTTAAATTTCATCATCTTCAACAACATGTCCTATACTTGGAACTCTTGTAAATTCAAGCAAAACTTTGTAAAAGCTATTTTACTATATCACAATTGTTGGTATGACAATATTTTGAAGATGCATTCAAACCAAATAGTTATGAGCCAATCTTGTATTTTATATGATTAATTGGTTCAATCAACCCTGGCATTTGGAGACAAAATTTCAGTTAAAAAACCTGAAAATAAAAATGAAATGAGCAAAATATAATACAGTGCATTCTCCTCATCACTATTTTTTTTTTAAGTTACAAATTAGCGTATCGCAGTTAAGTGTATTGCATAGTTAAAAGTTTAAAACGAAGTCTTTATAAAACATGGTTATTGTACACAGCCCAGGATTGCACCGGGAGTTGAACACTGACATTCCAAATACCTCCGTAGACTTTGGGAAGTGAACGTAAATAAGATTTGATCGGCCGGAGGTGACATTGAACCCGTCACGGTTTAACAATTAGCAATTATAATTAAAAAAAATAACAATTATAACTGTGAAGGGAAGATGTGTGCCCCCCTTTTACTTTACGTAGCAGCTAACAATGGTTAACAAAGTGTAAATTCCTGAACGAACTATTTAATGGCCGAATGTTCCGATCGGTAATCATAGTAATAGGAAGCACACGGTAGAAGACCTTCTAGAATTCCAAAGTTATAATTTACATTGCATGTAATCTTTTATATTAATTTGCAAAATAAAGATTTGGTTCATGAGAAAACTGGACTATAAGCGCCAGAAAGTTTGTATTCAACATTCATGAATGAATCTGTTATCTGGGACAACAGAAAACCCTTGTTTAAGAAACAGAAAAACCAATCATAAACAAAATAATTTTAGGCAGCTGCAAGGAAAGAATGGGGAATGCTCGCTTTAAGTAGTTGAACATCTTCCCCAAAATAATAAAAGTAATTAAAGAATCTTAAAATTTTCTGGTGTGGTTTTTGACAAAGGAATGCATTAAGCCAAGAAGCCCAATTTCTGTCCATTTTTCTTTGCCAGACGAATAAGCCCCTGCCTCTGTTTGGAATCAGCACCAATGTAATTGCAAAAATCCGTAATGACCTGAACAAAGCCAACAAATTAATAAATTATGGTTAATTAATGACATATGCAATTATGCATTCTGGAGAAAAATTGCATGCCTGCTAAAAAGAGAAGGTTTAAATATAATACCTGTGAATGAAGAGCAATTGATTTGCCTCTGAGCTGATTGAAGCGTTTTTTGCCTATAATGTTTCGCAGCACAACCACAGTTGGAGCAAATACACCCTCATCCTCATCTTTATTCTCTTTCTTCTTCCTCATTGTATTATGATGATCAGTACCGTTGTTGTCATTAGACTGAGCTCTAAGACATGCCACGGCCGAATTTCTTTTGACAGGAAGCCTCAAAATCCCGTTCCCGTTCTTGTAATTGGTCTTTGCAAAACTGTCACGGCTTGCAAAGCCGGATCTGCTTTGCAGAACCAAGGACTGTTTATGCAAAGCAGCAGCAGATGTTGTGGTAGACACTGCTAATAGTGCCATTTTTTTAACGGTTTTCTGTCTAGCAGAGATTCACAGACGCAGAAAGCAAAGAAAGAGAACTTAGGGAGAAAGCTTAGGGGAGAGGAATCTTGAGATTCAAGGAATCTGAATTGAGTTGAGTTGAATGTTGTGTTGTGTTTAGTGTAGGCAAATATATATAAGTACAGGCGGAGGAGGCCATTTCAATGAATTTGATTGCTTCCTGTGTGTGTGCGCATGTGTGTTTTTGTCGCTCACTGTGAACCGTCCGCTGTGGTCAGCTTTGGCTGCTATTTTAAGTTTTAATGGCGGAATGCCCACGTTTCCTGCAACCCCCTCCTACTCAAAACTGTCGGTGGAAGACAAAGCTTCCACACTTTTCTGGAATGTTCCATCCATGGTAAGATGTTTGTATGATTTTAACAAGTTTCAAAGGCTTGGTTGCTATTTCATAACGCAGGCACAAATAGGATTTTTGGCTTGACCACAAGGGAGCATGAATACCACAAGCTGTCCTGCTGCTGTTGTTTTTTCTGGTCTACTGTGTTTTAAAAATTAGAGATAAATATGTACATGCAAGCGTCTACCACCACAAGAGTACCCAGCATTGCTGGACGGAGTAATTAAAAAGCACGTGTAATAGACCGCCGGCAATCCCACGTAAATGGACGCTGACTTAGCAGCAGAGATACTCAAGTTCACATTTCTTCGCATGCAAAGTTTGGATGCAAAACTGTCGACCTTCCTTGAAATAGTATAGGGATCTTGGATCCTGCATGCTGTCTTCCTAGATTGGCGATCTTTATGTTATTGCCAAGACTCAATTTCTTGTTCACGGAATGTAGTCATGACAGGAGATATCTTCCATGTAACATTAAAAGAGTTTTTTTGTTTATTGTTTCTCTGTTTCTTTCTCATCGGTTCTTAACGTGATATCTCTCAACTTCAACAATCATGGTAGATTTTGAAGCATCTCTTTTTTATATTTTTTATAGCATTTTAACAAACTTTCCCCTTAATGTATTGATTTACTTTTATGCTTTTATGAAGATATTGAATTTATTGAGTTGAAAGTTAGAGAATATTTGGTGGATTCCTAACATTATCATATACAATTTTTATTTTTTTTATTTTTTACAAATTCAATTTTGTTTCTCAAACAACAAAAAGAAAGTTTGCTACAAAGTCACCCCATATGTATATAGCACATGACAAATGGACTTTTATAGCAACTAAGCAAGTTATACATTCCCAACAACATGGCTCTTAAAAGACTTAGTTTGATGAAGATTGTGTGTAGGCTACACAGAATATTAAGCATGTAAATAAGACTCATAAACAAAGTTTAGTTAAGTTATATAAATGCTTGATTAGAACTAGGAGGAGGAAATTTATCAGGGAGTATCAAGAATATTTTGCTTACACCATTAAAAAAGGAGCCTAGGCAATTTTGTCAATGTTTTCATCATATAAAGCCTCTTCATCATTTCATTTTTCTTGTTTAAGATATTTGCTCCTTTTACAACAAACTATTTCAAAGAGAAGATGATAATTCTACTACTAGCAAGCACCTCTCCAATTTACTCTTGAGGAACTCACAAACGGTATTAAAAATATAGTATCTAGTAAAGTTGTAGATTTAGATGGTTTATATGTAGAATTATTAAAGTGGGAAGGACTTGTTATTCATAGAGAATTTGGCATAGATTAAATTCAGTGATAGATCAAGGATTAAATCAACATTAGAAAACTAGTAAACCTATCTTGTTATCTAAAAACAAGGATAAAATATTTTGAGCAATTATCAAATGATCATTGTAAGTAATATTTTTGGTAAGTTATTGGACACTTTGCTAGAAAAGAGACTTAGTTCTTTAGCTTAAATTAACTAGATTAAGGCAAAGTGTCAAGCAAGTTTTAAACAAAATCACTCCACTATTAATCACTTAGTTACTCTCAAACACTACATGGAGTTTATTAAAATGCCCAATAAAAAAAGTTTTTGTTTGTTTTATTGATTTTGCAAGCGCATATGACTTAGTGGTTCATACAAATCTATGGTTGAGCTTGCATAAAATTGGCCTTTTGAGATTTAATTGCAACTCAAAAATTGTATGAGGAAGTGATTATTGAAATTATATACCACAATTCAAAGAAAAATTTTCAATTCTAGAGAAAAATTGGAGTTAAGCAAGGTTATCCACTTTCTCCAACTCTCCTTGGTATCTTTATTGATAAAATGTAGGAATAGTTATGTAATGGTCAAGATAGTCATATTACCAAAATTGGATCCTAAGTAGTGAATCTTCTTTTGTATGTAGATGATGCTACCTTGATCTCTATTGTTGCAAAAGGAATGCAAAATATGTTGCAAATTTTAGAAAATTATTTTCATTGATTTGGTCTTCAAGTATATGTGGATAAAACTAAATTCATGATCTAAGTTACAAGAAATACCTATTATAACTTCCACTTTAGAGGTACCAATGTGCAAATAGTAGATTCTTTTAGATTTTTGGGTCTGATTTATATGAACATGCAACAAAATCCTAACCATATTTGCCACCTAGTTAAGTATAAGGTTTTAACACAAATGTGATCTAATGTAGAAGGCAAGAAACAATTTTATTTATATCACATTAAATCTAATAAACTAGATACAAAAGCTCACTACCTTTCAACTACTATACTAATCAAGTATGAAAATGCTATCAGCAAGCTTTGCTTCAATTCACATCATCTTAGAATTGAAAGTGGAAGATGGATTTAACTTTCTTGAGAAGAGAGAATCTATAGGTTGTGTAGGTTAGGAGCCCTTGAAGATGAGTTACATGTATTTCTTTTTTATTCTATAATTACCCATTTGGGACAACATTATAATGTTATAGCAAAAAAACTTGTATAATTTGTTTTTGTTGCCTTCATTGGTGCTTGATCAATTTGTAGAGTCTATCTTTACTTTTCATGAAAATGTAATATTTATCCAGTAGATCCTATGCATCTTTGGACATAATAAAACTTCAATTTTAATTTTTATTTCAATTTAAATAATAATCCTTTTCAACTACTAATCTTTCAACATGGTAATCTTTTAAATAGTAAACATTTAGCAATTTATGTTTCATATAAGATCATACTTAATGTTGTTTTCTCATGTTGTATTTCTTTAATTCTTTTTATAATAAAGTTTAATTTAGTTTTGAAGTTTGACACACTCAATCAATATCTCATCTAATTAACATTTATGAATAGTTGGTTGATGATACTAAGGTTCATGATAACTAGGACTAGTAAGATAAACAAATTATTGCTAATAACCAACGTAAAAATTTGGTTAATAATAGGGATATTGTTCCCTAGGTGCTGACATGCTTCGTGATTATGGGTTTTGCCATTACTACTAATGCATGTAGCCTTAAGGGCCACTCCATAGAGAAGGGTAGTGATTTGAGCATCAGAGCCAAAGCTCTTCCACAAATCTACATATCCTTAAGATGTAATACATAAGGAATTAGGTATAACACCTTGCATTTCTAACCCCTAATTTATGTTTATTTATCTTTCATTACCCTATATTTTGACTTCCATTATGTCTTTTATTATAATATTTGAGCTTCTTAAGGGTTTGATCTCATAATCTTTTCTTAAGTAGTTTAATTATGTCTAATATTTGTAGAACTTGGATTCTTTAATAAATATTTTATTTTATTTTTCTTTTAATAAATTATAAATACTTTTGATAAATATTCTTGTTTTAATTCTTATTTTGGAAACTCTTATTATTTTTTTTATAAAATATGATTTCTTCAACTTTTTGGATTTATATTTAGAAATTACTTATTTTTTGGTGTTTTCTTGCAAACAACAAGTTGATAGGATGGTGGCACATGCTGTGATTTGACATACAAATATTTTGAAAAAAGAAATATCTTTTTTCTAAAAACTTGCTCAATTTTTATACTGTATCTTATGCAATTGGACTTAGACTTTTTAGTATCTACTAAACTCTCATCTAGCTTTTCTAATTATTGTCAAATTTATAGAATTGATGTTCCATTGTGAATCATTGTTTCTAAATTGGTTTGGAAACTCTAGGATTGTGTATAAAGCCAGGGTTATGTGGTACTCTTTTACTCTTTACAATTGATATCTCTCATTCATGATTCCTAATATTGCTTTGACACTTTAGCATATTTGATCTTGTTGTTATAGGTGTCCTGAATTGCAAAGGTAGAACAATCTATTCCAAGCTCTAGTATCTTGTTATGCCTCAAATTACTCAATCTTGTTGATTATGATTCTATGTTTATATAATCCTCATGATGATGTGATCTTAGTTTTAATCATGTTTATAATGTTGGTTTCACCTTTGTAATAGCCTCTAATTTTCCTTTTATTATTCTGGCACATTTTCGATAACATTTCTCACCACCACGACTCATGTTGAAGGTGCGAGCAGTGACAATGGGTTGTAGTGAGGTCATGGAACCTAACCATGACTAAACCATGAATTGTGGCTTTTCAAAAACTTGTAACACGAGCTAAGGTGTACATTTTTCAGGTTGTGGGATTCACCAAGGCTCATGGTGAGATTGTGGTCTAGACCATGATTTGACCATGAGTCATGGTTAAGCAATTTTATTGAGTAGTGAGTGACATAATTCATAGTAGCATCATGGCTTCAACCATGACTTGACCATGACTCATGGTTTATCTCCTGTATTAAACCACNTTATAGATAATTAATAAGGGTGTTACATGTGGTTTAATACAGGAGATAAACCATGAGTCATGGTCAAGTCATGGTTGAAGCCATGATGCTACTATGAATTATGTCACTCACTACTCAATAAAATTGCTTAACCATGACTCATGGTCAAATCATGGTCTAGACCACAATCTCACCATGAGCCTTGGTGAATCCCACAACCTGAAAAATGTACACCTTAGCTCGTGTTACAAGTTTCTGAAAAGCCACAATTCATGGTTTAGTCATGGTTAGGTTCCATGACCTCACTACAACCCATTGTCACTGCTCGCACCTTCAACATGAGTCGTGGTGGTGAGAAATGTTATCGAAAATGTGCCAGAATAATAAAAGGAAAATTAGAGGCTATNAGTGTGACGTACTTGGACACGCACATGATCGAAAATAAAGATTGAGATTACTTCATCATTGTAGCATTCACTTAGTTTAATTACTTAATTTTTATTTTTATTTATTGCTTTCATAGTGATGGTACGCGATATCGCATCGACTACAATATCGCATCGTCCCCCATGATATCGCGTACACAATATCGCAGTGCACCACAAAGTCTATAAATAAGAGACGNGCGTACACAATATCGCAGTGCACCACAAAGTCTATAAATAAGAGACAGCTCTCCCTTGTTTTCCATACTAGGCCTAGACCGTAGGGAAACTCTGGCAGTTTGATCTCTCCAGAGATAGAATATTTTCCATGTGCCTGCAGTAGGAGCTCCAAAGTGAATGAATCTTTATTCGAGCAAACATTATACATGAACACAAGTTTGTGTACGGCAATAAAGATGAACTTCTTGGATAAACCTTGCAGTGCATGGAATAGGCTAATTAGGACTTTATTTATTGTTTATCATTTAATGCTTTATTAGTTATTAAATATCTCTCAACCCTTCTCTCCTATTTAAGTGCCTTAGTACGATTGCTTTGAGCACGTGCGTTACGCTTGGTGATCCCAGCAACGATTAACGTTTGGTAACCAAGGTTGCATCGGTTCAGGGTGTGAACGGTAAGTGGGAACGGATGCTGATGCTAGGTTAATTAAGACTTAGTTAGTTAGTTAAAGTTAGTTAATTAGTCTCTTCAACTCTTCACCTCATCAACTTAGGAGATAAAATCAAAAAGACAATAAAAATCATATACCTCGGACTTACTTAACCATACCATGACAAATACAAGTAAGTCTGGGAAGACAACGAATAATTAACCTTAAGTGTTCCATGAGGCGTGTAGGCACTTAGTCTGTGGAGTTCAACTGGATCATGCATGTTACGCTCGTATTCGTATGGTTGAGTGTAGGGATACCTCGCCACTCATCATTGGCGTCGTTGCTAGGGACTAAGTGTTTGTGCACTAAGTAGAACATAGGATATTACTCACATCATTGGAAGATTAAACGAACCTTAGGGTTAATCAAACAAAAAATTATATAACGATTAATTAGCACACCGAGTAAGACACAATGTCTTCTTCTTCTTCTCACAAGAGCATTTCACCTAGGGATAATACAAGAAATAGTCGGCAATCAAAAACACATAACCTAAATCAGCCAATTCCTCAACAATATAGGGTGACATATACTCATCCCAATGAGTATATACCTAATTTCACTTTTATCCTCCATCAAGATGAACAGATGCACTAAAGAGACTTACAAGGTAACATAGTGTTACCTCTGGATCGTGCAGTCCCCAACATGCTCCTCCGTGCTTTGGCACAGATCGGCATGACTCAGCTCTATGCTAAATATGTTATAGCAAATTTTGACATAAGGGATTACCATCCCACAGCCTTACAACGTATGAGGGACTTAAGGCAGGAGAGCCAACATACACTGTTGAAGGGCAAAGAGGTCCAACACATCCTAAGTGAAATCGGAGATGGTGAACCACTTATCACAGGTTCTCTATCGAAAGATGTTCCCCCTCCTAACGAGAGTGAGGAGGTGGGGTATCAAAACCTACGCTCCACGATACACAACCCTAGTTCTGACCCCCATGAGCACTAGCTGTTCACTAAGGGAACAACAACAAATGACAAGGACAGGCACTTAGATCGTCATCACGATCGGGGCCGAAGCCATAGAAGAGAAGGTAAGAAACATCATCATGACGATGGTTCTCCTTCTTCTTCGCCTTCATCACATCATTCACCCTCTCCATCCACATCAGGGCGTAGCCATCAAGAGCATAACAGAGTGGATAAGGGTAAGAGAAATGAGAGACCTTGACGAGAGAGTCGAAAGAGAGGATGAGGGCAGTCAAGAGAACCAAGGCATGAACGAAGGGAAAGTAGGGAACAACGTAGACATCATAGATGTCATGAAAGAGATGATCATGACGAACCCCTACTAGCCACCCAAAGCATGCTAAATATAATGAAGGCTGTAAGAATCCCAACAAGGCATCAAAAGGATAGTCAGATCAAGCGCTTAGACATGAACAATATCCCACGCTTCAAAGGGGGATATAACATGAATCTGCAAAATTTTTTACAGGCATTCCATGATGCCTATGCCTTGCAAAACATAGAAAATGAGTGGCAAAAACTAAAGTTGTTTCCCAGGACACTCATCAAGGAAGCAGAGAGTTGGTACCAGTCCTTAGAACCAAAAACCATTAGGAGGTGGAGTACGATGTTAGAACTCTTCAACAATAAGTATCAGACGTACTCCAAAGAGTCTAATTTGGGTAAGCAGATCCAGGGATGAAAGCAAGGTACTCATGAACCCTTGGATGTTGCCATGGGCTGCTACTACACATTGTTACATCATTGCTCGAGCCATGGTTACNTTCATTGATTGTTGGAACAAGTAGCCAAAGAAGAAGGGGAGCTACGAAAAACNCTTGGGACGTATGCCCAAGGGAGACTATCAGAACTTAGATCCCATGAGATTCATCGCTTGTTGGAACAAGTAGCCAAAGAAGAAGGGGAGCTACGAAAAATGGAAATGCAGAAGAATATAACTGTGATCCCCCTCTTCGAAAGAAGGGAGTGAGATTTTGTGATGAAGAGGATGAGTCACCACTCGAAGAGTTGGTGAACAGAAAAACCTTGCCACTTCGAAAGCTAACAACAGAAGTAGCAGCTAAGGTAGAAGAAGTATGGAGCTCCTTAGACAGTAAAATTGAAACTGTCCTGAAAATTGTAAAGGAGTCTAAGGAGGAACGAAGTAGTGACAAGCACAAGAAAAAGTGGAGAGATTTAGGCCCTGCACATGACAAGGGTAAGAGAAAAATGAACATCTCTGATGAGGTTGTGGACTCGGACACAGACGATGATGGTGGATGTGAGATCTGCCACTATGACCATCCTAAGGGATGTTGTCCAATCATCTCACATCTACAAGAGTCTAGGGTGTATGCACTCAACCCGAGACTCAACAGACGACAAACACCCTGAAGGTTACCTTATCCTTAAGGTAACGCAAGATAGTTTCACCAACCATTGACGTACTATCCAAGTGGAACTCCACCACAACCCATCGGAAAACATCAGCAGTGGCAATACCCACAGTCATGGGGGATGCCACCGCTGAAACAACCATACCATTACCAACAACCCGATCCTTATGGATACTACATGTAGCAACCAATTTCTCCAAGTGACTCCATGGGTCACACAACTCCCCAACGTTACTACCAAGTTCGAGAGTACTTCAGAAGGACTCCTTCTCCTCCAGGAGATGCTCCATATCCATACCATCCTCCTACTCCATCCACACCTCTTCCACCAGTAGTTCCCATACCTCCTACTCCAACAATGCAAGGGGAACTCCCTACTCAACCGTAGTAACGAAACGCTACGAAAGTCGTAAACATTCAACCTGCTGCTAGTTCTGACAACCATAAAAAGAGAAGACCTTTCTTCA